>JAQFZX010000249.1:0-74354 GCA_034682405.1 Hydroisotoma schaefferi
ATCTGCTTATCTCCCTCTTATCTCCATTTTCTGGAGATAATCTTTTCCTTTTGTTCAAAAGGCCATTTCCTACCTACCTTTGTCCTCCCCTTATCAGCATAAAATTTTTCCCCGAGGTATAAACATGTACCGTCACAATTATAGACACAAAGATGTACATGACAACGGACAGCATGTCATAAAAGTTGCATACCTACCTACATATGTCCGACGTTAAGTTATGCTCGATCGGGAACCAATAAGCGTGTAGTTTTGGTGCGTCTGGGCTGCTATTTTGTGTGTATTTTTTGAGGAGTGATTAATTAGACTTACTATTAGAAGTGGTTCACTACTGGAGGAATGCTACAATATTCGAGGATATACGTCGAATAATCGAAAAATTTATTTATTTATTTCCTTTACTGTCAGAGGACACAACATTGCATTAACAAGTTGGTTTCTGGCCAGTGACACAAAAAAATAACGAAAGAAAGTTGAGGTTTATATTTTTGCATTTTCTGTCAAGATGGGTGACAGGTTTTTTCCAATTATGAAAGATCCATAAAATGTATGTAAAAAGTTAAAAAAGAAAAAAAGTCAAGCATTTCAGTCAATTTGACTAGAAAGGTTAAATGTTAAGTAGAAAAGGACATGAAATAGAATAGTGTGACGATGCAAATTGCTAAAATCTAATAAAAATCAACGTTATATTTTTCATACCTCAGTAAACTAAATGTAAATTGTGTACCTAAAGACTAGTAGAAAGCCTCCATCACCTTAAAATAATGTTATTTGCCTTTGGAACTGAAACTAATGCCTTTGTAACACTTTTCAATTATTCTAAATAAAACAATTGAATTTTGTAAAATCCTTTTAACGCTTCCATTGCAAATACCATCCATTTGAACGGAAGTCGTTCCTTTTAAATAAAATAACCGAAAACGGGATTGAAAGAATTGTTTGAAAGGGATGTAATAAAATAAAATTAAGTAACCAAAATGGAATATAATAAATGTAAATGGGAATAGTTTTGTGAAACAAGAGAGAGGAACTTGATCATCCCATCAAACTCTGTCAAGCACTTTACTTGCCCAACTTCATTTCACCTGAGAGACACTGTAGACGTACCCAAAAAGTATGAAACTTAAAGTATCCTTTCCTATTATTCTTCTATTGTGTTATTTTATAACACTGAACACCCTCAGCTCCCTAACTATTTCCTATTTTATTTTGTTAGGAAAGAGAGACAATACGGGCAAAGTTCTACAGAATGCTATATCGAATGTAAAGGATACTCCATTTCACAGTTTGACTTTTCAATTTACTTTCTCCGTCAAGAAAAGCAATAAGAATCCACTCACTCGCCCTTCTTAGTTTTACCTTTTCGTTCAGATCCGATTTTCCTATTATGAATTGACCTGTAGTAACATATCATATAGTCTCGGTTTTAGTCCGACTTTGTACGTGGGTGCATTGGGCTTCCTTACCCTCATTTTATGACACCCTTCTAGTCCGTAGCCCTCGACCGTTTTAATATAAACTCCAAAATAGAGGTCCGCTAACGATGCTTATCGTAACTTACTTTCACCAGCGGTTTATGTCCGAGGTGTCCTAGATGAGGCCTTACGTTATGCGTCACTTAACCAAACATTGGATTGGGAGGCATAAAAAGGAGAGTGAGAAAAAGGTCAGCTTCTTATATGAAGGGGGTTGTTAAGTTAGGGTAGTGTTGGAGATGGGCGGAAGTCCCAATAGCCTATTGAGATCCTATTGATCGGCTCATCCAACAACAATGGAAACAGACACCTTTCACAAGGATCCACTCGAATGGCAAATTACGCCATTTATTCCATCTTCCCCATCCCCACCCACACACCAATACCCTCCTTTGTTAAGGATCTACATCCAATTGTATACGTGTCTGTATCTGTATAGAGGATCTTTACTGTTATTTTGGTATCAGTTTCACTACTCAATTCCTGAGCTGAGCTCTATAAGAATCCTTTTTAGTAGTTTCCATTAAATTGCTTAGTTTTTGCCTGGATTGGATACACATTCGTTTTAACATTATAGTAAAGAAGGAAAGAAATGGAAAGGCTGCTTTTATTTAGGGTAATGTTGGGTTCAACGATTGAAAGTTTATATGTTTTTATGGAAAATGGGTAGGTACTTGTGTATGGAGACAGAAATTACGACTTATTAATTATTTGATTGATTGATTACATTTAGTAACAGGGAGAAAGTGAAAGTAAGAACGAATTTTATTCAGTTGCTTTCCTACCTAAAAACTCAGGAATCAATACCCCTGACTTAATTTAAGAAGTGGGGAAAAATTGGAGTAAGGTGATTTTGAGAAATTTGTACTGCAAATTAAGTTATAAATTGCTCTGTATTTATGTTACCTTCTGTGCAAGCACAATAATTGTTGAGATAACTAAAGTTATCCTAAATTGACTTGACTTTCTCATTTAAAACTTTAAGCGTCGTTTTAGAAAACCAAAAGTTTTAGTACGAACGATCGTACGAAGGATAGAGCGAAGGAGATGAAGTTTCCTTTTACTTTCTTGAGGGGCTTTTCCAAGGATTCGCCTGAAAAAGTTAGTCTCGTTAACTAGCGAGAGCTTAAAAATGCCCTGGTCTTGTATTATTATCAACTTAACGTTGTCTGACGTATTATACAGATTAAAGACTGAATATGGAGGTAAATTATGCAGAGAAAGATACAGGTTTAGCGAGAATTCTGATGAGGAGGTGGATTAAAACTGAAAACTCAACTAGCTCACATCTTAGAAGTTTTAACTATAGAAATGAAAAAGGTTCAGCAACGTCTTGAAAATAGTAGGGTTTAATTTTAAAGTTTGAATAATACAATTCTGGGTTACAAATTTCTAAAAAAGCAGAAAGCTGAGTGTATTTTATACCCTTTCTTGCTTCCCTTCTTTTTATGATGGGGTCAGCAGAATAAAATAGTGTTTGGGTTGGATTTCGTCAAATCTCCATTCAGAAAGTGTTTGTTTTTAAAGGGGCAATTTATCTGGGAAATCACGTTTCCTTATAAAAAGGGTCTTATGATGATACTTCGTCCCTGTTCAAAAAGTCTAAAGTTAAGTAGATATTATGGGATGGAGTTGAGATAGACGAGAAAAACAAAAAGTTGATCTAGCAAAGAATCCCTTCGCATTTATTTTACATTGATAGCTCCCCACGCACCCCCCTTTCATCCTACTTTCTCATCTTCTACTTACTTTTACTCTATTTAGCCCTTGGAAGTATTTAAGACCTTGGAAACTGGTCTATGACTAGAGATAATAATATTATGCCCGAGGTTGACAAAATAACAAGATTCCCAGTGCTACTACTAGTGCTACTACTACTGCTACTACTGCTACTACTACTACTACTACTGCTACTACTACTACTATTACTACTACTACTGCTACTTATACTACTACTACTACTTATACTACTACAACTACTACTACTACTATTATTATTATGCCTAGAACTGATACAAACTTTTGATAAAATAATCTACATCTACTTTGATATGCTTTGGCTCAAGTAGTAGTACTTGCAATACGTAGGAGCTTTCTGCCGAGGTTATAGTTTTTAGTTGAGTACTATTAGAAAGCATAGTAGAGGATGTAGGATATTAGATGTAGAATAATGTTAAAAGTGTTCAGAACTGCAAAAGGGAAGAAGGACTCAGTCAAAATGGGTCCTCCGGGTAGCCTCCCTCTCCTCAAGAACAATTTAACCCGATGGGGTCTTTGAAAAAGAGATGACTGCTTTCACTTCTCTTATCTGAGCTGTTTTTGTTTCATGAGCTGAACTATGCATTAATAGGATACGGGAAAAGTTGCAAGCTTGGGTGCATTTTTATGCCAGCAATTGCAAACCTGTTTCTTAAGTAGGTAGAGGTATAAATAAAGTAGGATTTGCTTGGAGTATTATACAGGGTTTGTGTAATCTTCATAATTATTATCATATCTTATCAACTGTAAATAAAGTTATACAGAAGAGGTTAAATCCGAAAGCTTGACAAGTTTCGGACGTTGGTTATTAAAGTTTTGCTAAATAAATATGATGTACAATTGGTTTAGACCCGATGAATGAAATATTTAGTTATTAGTAATTATTTGGAAAGTAATTTATTTTTATTTTATGTAAGTTTTATTAATTTATTTACAGGAATGCAAAGGGGACTTGTTCCAGGGAAGCTTTGTTCAAAGGCTATGAAAAAAGTAGCTGGGAATTGAAGGGGCTTTAGAACATGCAGGGATGGATGAAGTTGGGGTCATGAATTTAGAATCCGATTATTAAGTTTAAGGAAATTGTGAAAAAGGAAAGTTTTAAAAGAACAAGAATACTCTACAACCGTATGGAAGATTACCAAGGGATTAGAGAAAGTAGCAATAAAGCCTTAGTTAAGGTGGCCGAAGTGAGATGGATGAAAAAGTAGAGATTATAGTTTTGACAATTCGGATTGGAAACCCAAGGAGATTTTGTAATTGACCTGTGGCCAAAGCCAGAGATTTGAGGAGTTCTAGATGCCAATAAAAAGTATGAAAGAGCGACCCACACCGGGATACGAGCTTGAAGTGGGAGGAGGCCAAACTGACGCTGCGGCCTTGGCAATCGCTGCCTCCCAGCCTATTCCTCCTTCTGCAGATCCGCAATACCATGATCAGGCTCAGTTTGAATCCGACAAACGAGCCGTTTACAAGTGAGTGGATATTCTACCCAAATCGCTAACATTTCGGTTTATCCCCAATGTTTAAAGTTACATGGTCATTTAGAGCCTTTCAATGCGTTAATGTATTATTTTTTACTTAAACGTAATAAGTGCCTTAGCCGGATAAGTGCTTATATTTTAACTGGTTATTTTATATTCTCAAATCTACCTTGCAATTGTAAAGAAATGCTGCATGTATCCGTTTCTTGCAGACACCCGTTGTTCCCGTTGTTGGCATTGCTTTTTGAAAAATGTGAGATAGCAACCCAAACAGCACCGGACACGCCAATGTCCGACAGTTTTCATCATGATCTCGAGGTAAAAAGTCCCTTAGCTCTGTCATCACATTATATATACTTAGGATGGGTTTAGGAAAAGTCAGTCTAGAACCGTTAAAGGTAGTAGTAGTGGGGGCTTGTGCTCTCCTAATGTAATGTGGTTGTTAGAGCAGATTTCATCTTAAATCGCACCAGGGGTTCCTCGACAATTTCTCTGTCAAAAGTCCACCGTTTCCTTTCCAGCGTCCTCGTTTATTACTACTGCGAAATGGAAAGGGTTCCATAGATAATACATGTACCGTATATCTTCGCATTACAGCATGCCTTTATTAGTAACCTCGTTTAACTTTAACTGCATTTTCAAAACCTTGAAAACTCCACTAAATTAATTATAGCTTGGTAGGGTTGTATTTTGGAGACATATCCGTATTTCCTGTAAGTGCTAGGTAAATTTGGCCCTTGTAATTTAATAGAAGCTGTGACAGTAATTCTGGGATTTACGGTAGTAATGGTTTTGTGGGGTCGGTGGGGGTCTATGAGTAATCTTAACTTTTACTAGACATAGGAAGGTATATGGAAGGATGGTCATAAACGCTTATAAAGCTCTAGACTGACTGGTAGAAGGTTGAAATATTGATCGAATGTTTTATGTTTTTGATGATGCTATCGGCAGGCTTTCGTCCAACACCAGGAGAGAGACCGGAAACCTTTTTTGGCAAACGATCCCGAAGTGGATGGGCTGGTAATTTGTCATTTCTTCTTTTACTACATTAAACCTAACTTACACTTTGTGTTAACGCTTCTCGCCTAAGCGTCGTTCCTATTGGGTATTTATGATTATATTGTTGACTAAAACCTAGAAAACTATGATCCGTTACTCTCATTTTCTCTTAAAAACCTGAAAATAATGCATAATTCCAGATGATAAAAGCCATCCAAGTATTGCGGATCCACCTGCTAGAGTTGGACAAGGTACAGGAGCTCTGCAAGGACTTCTGCAACCGTTACATAACCTGTCTAAAGGGTAAAATGCAAAGCGAGAACCTACTAAGGTCCGATTACTACGATAACGTCGGGTCAAACGGGGTCAGCCTGTTGATACCCTCCTCCCACAGCAATAGTCCTCACCATTCCTCCTTCTCGTCGTCGAATGGGGGCGGTGGTGGCAGGGACCAGGCATCAGTGTCCCCCTCCTTGACCTCCAACAACAATAATAACAGTAGCAGTTCGGGTGTCTTCCATCATCATCATCATCCCCATCATAATTCCCATAATTCCTCCTCCCACCAGCCACACCCGCACCACCAGCAGAGTGGTATTTTCGAACCACACCCCCATGTGGGGGTGTCGCCCATACCCTTACCTTCTTCAGTGGGGTCGTTGTCGTTGCTGAATCACCCTTCCCCAGATCATAGTACGAATAGCAGTAGTCATCACTCCAGTCCTGCCACCTTATCTTTGGGGATTCATGGAGGAACTCCGTTATCACAAATCGGTGCCAATAATGCTACTTGTCCTACCACATCTTCGTCCCACGAGTCATTTGTTCCTAGTGGCTTTTGTTGTAAGTTTTACTCGGAAATTAGATGATTTTTTATGAGATTTGGACTTTGCATGCTAAAAAGTGCAACATAGCATGTCAGAAATATGAGACATGATGAAAGTGCATGAGAGATGAAGGTAAAGGGAATTGGTCAGAAAGGGCTCGGGTTTATAGTCAGATTTCGATTGACACTGTGACCTTCATGAAGAAGTGGGGTTTAGCCAGGAGGTGGGTGTGGTTTATTTAATTATTTATAGGGTAAAAAAGCGTTTTTATCCCAATTGATCAATGATCAGTGAATTGCAAGACACTATGATCACTCTTGAGGTCATCTCGTGGTATCAACTTATTAGGGTTTTTATAGGACGGAAAGCAGATATAAAATGTCGGGATTTACCTTTTATTCGAAGTTTGGGTATCGTATTTCCTGTTTTAAGTCCCCTGGGGTATTATTGTATTTTAGAAAATGAAAAAATGGCCCTTAAGAAATTTGATTGAGGAACGACAGCAAGGGCAAAGGTACGGAAGGAAGGGGGTATTATTTAGAGAGGTAATTAATACCGGAAATACGGTATGGTCGTTTTGATGACCGTAGTAGATACTTTTGTAATATATTTTGGTTTTACAGCCCCAACGACGCCAAGTTCCGTAGAAGACGATGATGATTATTTGGGTAGGAAAAAGCCTAAACGGGGAGTCCTTCCTAAACAGGCAACGTCAATAATGAGGTCTTGGCTCTTTCAGCACATCGTGGTAAGTCCAGATAAGGTCCACGATGATAAGGTTTCCTTCGATAACCCCTTTATATACATTTACTTATGATTAAACCAAAACGGGTGCTTGATCTGCTGAGAGACCAAAAGCTAATCTTCTCTATGAAGTTTTCTTTATAGAAATATGGGAATTGAAAGCTAAAAGTTTCGAAAATATAATAGTTTTGTATTTTTATCCCCAATTTGACAGCATCCTTACCCAACGGAAGATGAAAAGCGTCAAATAGCAGCCCAAACCAATCTAACGCTTCTACAAGTCAATAACTGGTTCATAAATGCAAGGCGAAGGATACTGCAACCTATGCTAGATGCCTCTAATCCGGAACCCGCTACCCCCAAGGTGGTTCTTTAGTAGTTTTAGCATTTATAAACCGTTTTTTAGGGTGAGAAATGACCAAAAGTCTGATTTTTCTAGGTTAAAAAGATGAAAACAAACGGTTCTAAACCAGCTCTGAAGTATTGGGCAGACAATCTAGCCACAATAGGACCAACAGGACAGTTGGATGGATCTGATGGGGGTAATGGTGTGGGGATTCATGGAGGTTTGACTAATATTTAACAACAAGGGCTTATTTCCCTTTGGATATACAGTACAGTATATTTTTTCATGGTAGTTAAAATGACGTTTTTCTGGCTTTTTTTAGACGATACTTCGGAGGAATCGGATGAAAGCAGCAATGACGATAATGATGACACGAATGATTTACTAATAGATAATAGTGATTCTTCGCAACCGTGAACTCTACTATTACTTTTTTCTGGAATTCTAGCAATACTACTTACATAACCTGTTACAAATGATCTCTTGTTGTAGTTGTACATTTAAAATCGTCAACGAACGTTAAATATTTACTAACGATTTCTTCCTTATTGTGTTTTATTTCTTGGGAATAATAATGCATTATTAATTAATACTTGTATATTTGGAATAAATCTTATTTATTTTAGTTGTGAACCCACCGAGACTTAATTGTAAAAGATTTTATTTGCTTGAATAAATAAAAAGACAAGTTGGCTTAAGAGGGGCTTAAAAGGACGGGTAGAATATCTATCGACACCAACGTAGAGATCAAAAGGTTAAAGGTTAAGATATTAAAGGCTTATCGCTTATGAAACGACCGGCCATGTCCGTCTGCGTCATAACTCGGAACATACCCTGCCGATTTGGCTGAAACTTTGCACACAGATGGTCATTGGGCCAACTAAGTGATGTGCAATTTTTTTTAGACCAATCAGTCAAGTTAATGACCCATGGGGGTCCAAAACCCCTACTAGTTAGACTGACACAACCGATCTGGCTGAAACTTTGCACACTGCTGTCAACTGTGCCAACTAGGTGCTGTGCAAAAGTTCAGACCAATTTCTCAAGACCAAGACCCGTGGGGGTCATAGACAAACACAACCGATCTGGCTGAAACACACGGGTGGCAACTGTGCTAACTATGTTCAGTAAAACAGTTGGAACCGATCGGTTTAGCTTCGAGCCAGTGGCAGTGGGGGTCATAAAATGCAAATGGGAGAAACTTATTAAAAATTTGAGGGTTTAGTTTTGCGTGAAGCGAACATGAAGTTGTATAGACTGGGCGGACGAAAGATGCCGTGCAGCATGGAAAGTAAAAAACCAGGAGATATGGGTGGGGGACGGACAATACGGTTTGCATATTGGATGTGATGATAACCGGCGATTCGTAGAAGCACCGTTTCATGTTTTCAGAATTCCAGTCGTTGTTTAGTTTTTGAATTGACTGTTTATAGGTTCAGTTTCATCCACACGAGACTCTTGGCCAGGGGACAACCAGCACTGCGAAAAGTATTGAATTTTCTCGTCGTGAATAGCATTACTTTCTCAGGTTATTGTGTGAAAGGGTTCTTCCTTTAACTTTAGTTTATAAAGTCTTAATTTTAGTTTATAAAATAGAAACCCAGCTGCTACTGAAAGTTCTTGTCTTAATTTTATTATAACCAACTTTTGTATTCTACTAATCATTTTTTTGTAAGTGTTTACGAAATATAAATGATACATTGCTAAATTATGTCCATTTAGCTTGACACTACAACTTTATAGCATCCATTTATGATTCTATTCTAGCCTCCTATAGTAAATCCACATCCCAGCCGGAATTGATTCTTGACGTGATTTAATGAGCCGCACATAGATAGGAGAAAGGGCATAGGGAGAACCCGCTTTTCTAAGACTCCGGTCACCGTCCAGTTGTTATCGATCATGGCTAAACATTTACATAACAGAAGTTTTAGTTAGCAGAGATTAGTTGAGAAGTTGAATTTGATTTAAAATCGGAATGACATGGTCACCTTTCATAGAAAAGTTAGCTTTAGGCAGGTCGAACTGGTAGCCTAGGGACACCTGAGTTGCTTGTTGCTGAAAACTGTTCTCAATCTCAACCCCAACTTGAATCTCTTCATTGACTCTACGATAGTAGCAAACCCCAAGGCCGCCTGTTCCAGCAAATCCACTCCACACACTATCATCGGCTGTGAAACATTGAATTGTACGAAATAACACAGCAATCAACATTCGGAAACTTTTTAAATGCATTTCCAACTCACTCGAGTAGCGACCACAACCACTAAGAACGGTCATAGCTCCTCCGGGAATCTGAGGGGACTGCTGATAGACAAGCTCGGCTCCTAGACAAACTCGAGGTGTGATTGCTTGAAGGAACTGGATAACTCCGATACCTAGAATTAGTTATGAAAATAACGTAACAATGCAATTGCTTTGTTTTACCTTAAAAATGCTAAGTAAAGATCATAGCTGTTTGGTGTACCGGTATTATTGAACATGTTTGGATTAGCTACGGTAGCGGTGGCTGTCCAATCCTTTCCCCGAATGTCAGTGCTGAGCTGAGTACTGGCAAACTTACTGTTTAACACCTAGACGGAATTAAAACCAAGATTTATCATTAAAAAAAAGCAAAAATTACTAATTCTTTCAAGTTAAAGTCACACAGGAGAGCACTGTCAATACCTACCTGCACAGCATATTTCAATTTGACAGCCTCGGTTTGATAGTAAACCCCTTGGGCATTGAGGTTCCCACTTGGGTCAATGTCTGACATCATGACTAATGAAGGCTCTTGTGGATTAAGCTGAAATTGACCAAAATATAATCACCTTTTCAGCCTATTTCTTAGTGTAGCATTTATTACGAACTTGTTCATGAATAAGCTACAAAGTAAAAGTATACTTACCATTCCAGTGCCAATGTAAGTACTCCCGAATCGATAGCCTGACGGAGTGATTGAACTCATTGTAAGAGAATGGTTAATGTGAAACCCTTGACTCAGTGACTTGTTTATGATCAATTTGGCCCCTTCGAACGGCAGAGGGAATAATTCTGTAAAGTAAAACACAATATATAAAGATAAGCCTTGGGAAAACGCCGAATAAGAAAGATAAGGACACCTTTGCACTTCTTATGGATTTCTTCGTAAGTTCCAGGGTTGGATTTAAACTTTTCGCTGACATAAGGAGCGTCTGGACTTGGTGGGGTCATTCCACCACCCCCTCCACTTCCTGCTGAGGGTGGGGGTGGTGGAACTATGGTCGGGTCTGGCATTGCTTCGCATCTCGACACGTTCATCCCCATCCTTACTTCTCAATTTATGACCCAAAAGCCCAGCGCTACAAAAACAATAACTGTCTAATAGTTATTTGACCATTTAAACCGATTACCGATACGGAAACATGATTATCTCTTCTAAAAACTTACTGGAAACTGGATTGAAAAACGATCCTCCGAGCGTGCAACGATCGCTAAAGCAACCACGCACGGTGGGGGTGGTTTGCAGCGTTTTAAACTGCTTCTTGCGCTGCTGTTTACCCTACAGTTTAAGCGAGACTTGACCTTGACCTTTCGACCTTTGACCTACCTAACTCTACTCTTTTCTAACCGAAGTATTATCTAGTTTATTTATTTAATTACAGAAAAGTTACGAGAAGTTTGAACGAGTCTAAATGTAAAACGGAGCCATACAACAAGTTATTGGTTGGATTTTATAAATTATTAAAAATACTTAAAAATTATGAGTAAAAAAAACCTCGTATTTAATGCCGGAAAATGAAGGAGAGATCAATTGAGGAATTTTATCCAAATTCTGCCACTTTTTGGTGAATTTCGTTCATTTTGGGGCAACCTGGACCTCGTTTATTTGGAACTCCCGAGATGGCCCAACTTGTCTTATTTCTTGTTCTGCGGATTTAGTTATTTTTAGTGGAGGAAAGTGGAGGACATTGTTGTTGTTTTTTTGGAAAAATTCATTGTGAAAGTGGGTGTGGCTCTGAGCAGTTTTTACTGACGCAGGCATTATTTTAAGGCAGGTTAACTGAGGGCGTAACGGAACAGGACACTCGCGAAAGGTCAGGCGGGGTCAGCCGTCAGCGTCAGAAGAGGTCAACGTCAACATCAGGACGGGAAGGTTACCGCGACCGCACCCCCCCCCCCCCCATCTGGCATCTACTCTACATATATTGAAGGTTATTTGTTGAGATATTTTAAACGGAAACGGAGTGGTTTTGGAATTTTTTATTAGTTTCTTTTTGGTTTTTAGGTCGGTAATTTTTTAACATATGGGGACAAGATGACAAGAAGGGGAAGAAAGAGTTTTTAATTGATGTTTTGAATTCAAATTCTAAGGATATTGAGCTCAATTGTATAAATGGAAGTGGATGAACTATGAAGGTGGAGGAATCTCACTAGAGAAATTGGAACAGACAGAAGAACTAGACAACTAGAGCCAGGAGAGCAAGGGAGTGGAGTCTCTTTCTGTGCTTATCATCGTTTTCGAAACCATATTAAGAGTTGACAGAAGGTTTTGGCTGACGCTGCGGCTTGTGGTGTGGAACCATTTCAAGGTATAAACTTCGTGTTGGGATTTATAAACTTTCAAACGTTACTTGTCGCGAACGAAGGACTATCGTAGCGATTAGCGAAGGACGCTGGTAGTAAAGTAAAGTCGTAGAGAGGTGCAGTCTACTTACGCTGTGTTTTAGAGCCTGAGCTGTGCCAGAAATGTTTTTAATGTTTGATTAATGTTCTTATGAAGTGGTATTTGGTTTTTACAATTTTATCAAACGCTCGAATTTGTATTGAAATGAATTGAAGAAGTTTTTGGTTTTGTGGTCATCGTCATGACGGGGTCGACTGTATTCCTGCCTCGCCTGTCCAAAGAAAGAGGCCAAGTTGGTCGGACAATCTCATCTTCTAAGTTTATATGAAGCAGCGGAAGGACCTTATGTTGGTGGCATTTGGCACTAGGCATTTGTAGATAAGTGAGGATTGAATGTGTAGAAACATTAGGGAAACATGAGTAATCTGGATTCTTATGAAGAAAGTTGAAGTTAAGAGTGTATTTGTACAGTTGTAAAGTGTTATGGACCCTAAAACATCACGAGTACCGAGTACGGAAAGAGAGACTTTGAAAGCAGTGAGTAGTGAGCTGCCAAATCGTATCGCTGTTTCTTTCGAACAAGCAACGTTAAGACTTCATCTACCTTCTGTCTACTTTTCATGGATTCTTAAAACATAACGGAAACGGTGTTAGTTTTTTAAAGACTTAAGTAGTTCAGCTCTGACTGTAGGACATTTTCAAAAGCCAACCAACAAGTTATTTGACGAGATGCATTTAATTTCGTCCATTGCAAGTTAACGAACTAAAGCCAGAGCGTTCTTGGTTTTTTCCCGACTTTCCGTCATTTTTCTACATTATGCATGCATGTAACATTTAATTACGAGGGAGATTTTCTTTAAGGCTAGTTTAAGGTTCTGCCATTTAATTCCTGCTCAAAGTTCAATTAGTATAGTAGAGAAATGTTATTTTGCAAAATGAAATGCCCGTTTCAATCAACTATGCATTCCTCTCTGAGAAATGTAACTTTATGCGAAATAAGAAACACTAAAACTAAATTTGGGAGTGATAATGGTGGGTTTCTGTGGACGTTAAATTATACTTTAATCTTCGGTGGTTTACGCTTGAGATTAATAGAACCAGGATGAAGACGGAGTTTGAGAAACGCTTGAGCCTGGAAGCGTGCGCTGCTCGAGCACAACATCTCGATTATTGAAAGCTTTTGGGAACTTGAAAGCCCATGAAAAATAAAAATGGAAAGAGATGGGATCGAGTTAAGAAAGTTCCGAGTCCAGCAAGTGCTCGGAAGGATACTTCAAAAAGTGGCCAATTCAGTTCTCAAACCTTTGGAAGACTGAATGGAAGGACGCGGAAGAGTCCCGATTGCTAACGTTAAAATCCGTTTAGCTGCTCTCCTGCTGCCATCAGGATCGTGAAGATCATCACAATGTTTTAGATTAGATTAAAAAGCGTGACTTTTTATGGTTCTATTCTTTCAATGGAGATGAATCGTATTCCGGAGATGATTATTTATATGATTGATAATGATAAGCAAGTAAAACTTCAACTTGCCGTAACTTTCTACTTCCCCATTCTCCGTGGTTTTATGTTAGGAATGAGATGATCTACTTCATTATGGGGTCGTCAATCGTCATACTTCAAGTCATGTTATTATTCTTTGCGAGTTATACACATTCCTCCGATGGCAATATGCATAATCTGTTCGATCGATGTAAAGCTACGGAGACACTTTTAGAACTTTAACTTCTTCGTATGGCAAAGCAGTTGTAGTGTTAAGGGAAGGGATGTATTTCTGGCTCAGTGTGTATGAAGGCCTTTTTGAGCAAGGCCCTCATACGTACTTGGTTAACATCGCCGGATGTCTGTCTTCTCGGAATTTGCATTTAATTGGTTTTGTCCCCTTTCCTACTTTATTTACATGTAAAATGACTATTATCATTATTAAAAAAAGTTATAACTTTAAAGTAATGAATTTTGGTTCTGCCCGTGCTGCGGGTATAAAATTAACCCGCTCTCTGAGTATTTGCTGTCAGACTAATATTTATATTCCATAATATCCACAGATCTTCTGTAGCAGTAAAGTTCCAACATGAGAGAAAGGGAAAGGGGGGGAGGTATCCGGTCTGCTCCAGATAGGAATCGGGATCGTCGAGACGAATGGGACAGAAGTGGGGGTCCTGGTGGTGGTGGCAGTAGCAGAGTCGCTCCTTCTAACAGTAGTGGTCGCCGATCAAGAAGCCCTATAAAGTCTAAACTGTTGGCGATGGCTATGGCAGGGTTAAAGCAAGGTAAAAGTGGTTTGTCTGCCTTGGATAAGGGAAGGGATAAGCGTAAAGAGTCTAGTAGGGAGAGGGAGATTAGCAAGCGGAAGTTAAGGATGGATGATTTAGATGACAAGCGAAACAAACCACGAGAACAACGAGGGCGTACTCCACCACCAATTGATCGAAGGAACAGGATTGACCAAGGTACTTTTTGTATGCATTTATTTTTATGGACCGAATTGTAGTTTACAAAGCAGAAACGAACTGTCAAGGTTTAAGAAACAAGATAATCGAGTATTTTTGTGTATTATTTGATTTGGTATTTAGGTCCACCTCCAAAGAAGAAAAACGCAGAGTTGGACAAAGTTGTGAAGAAAGCCAGGGAAGAGAGGAGTAACTATTGGGATAAGAAAATACTGGAAGTTGAAGAGAAAAATCCACAACGGTTTTAATTTACTTAATTTAAAGTAGCTGTCATGTCGTGGGACAAAATATTGGAATGTAACTTCGTCTTTTTTGTCAATTGCAGATGGGGTCACAGTGGATTTAAGGAACTGTATCAGAAAGATTTTAAAAAGCCTCCATATTCGCCACCAGGTCGAAGACGATCAAGATCTAGTTCTTCTCCAAGAAGGTCCAACCATCGTTCGCCTTCGTCTCCACCTCGCTTCAGGTCGTCTCGCCGATCTCATTCACGATCTAGATCTATCTCACACAGTCGCTCGCGTTCTCCCGTTATCAGAGGGAATAAATTGAGGCAAGTAAAAACGTGTGGTATATAGTGGTTTATTACTATTTAGCTTTTGGGGTTTCAAATTCAGCCATAAAGTGTCTACTTCTTCTCCGGGATATCATATGGCTTAACGTAACTCTTTATTTGATAATCCATTATTTCTAATCCCTCGATAGAGGTACCGGCGCTGGCACCACGAGAAAGTTTTCTCCTTCAGATGCTTCCAATTTAAAAAATAATCGTGTGGTGGCTGGAAAACCTAAGCTGGGCAAAAGTACTACTGGAAATGGGAGTTCCCGGAAAAATCTAACTACAAGTGGCAAAGTAACTTTAAAGGATTCTAAAAAATCTATTAGCAGCAGTAAGACGGCTCTTCCTTCTAGTTCTATTCGAGGAAAAATAGGCAAAGAAGCTAAAGATACTGGTATAAAATCTCGACTAGGCCGAAAACCTCTGAGACGGTCAACCTCATTTTCATCTTCAGACTCGTCTTTCTCGAGATCAAGGTCCAGGAGCTTCTCGCCCCTTCCAGCTAAAAAGACTGGATCCTCTTTGGCGTTAAAGGTTTGTTCGCTTCGATAATTATTGATGGCAACGTTTAAAATATATGCGTAAACTTTCCAAGTTCAAAAGTGTTCTTCTGTTTGTTAATAGGCCAAGGATATTCGAAAACGAAAGCACTTCTCTGACTCTGACTCGTCTTCAAGTCATTCGTCTAATGATGAAGATGTTCTACAGCTGCATGCTCGAGCTAAGGGAAGAAGCCCATCGATTTCGTACAGTGATAGTGGATCTTCCAGCAGAAGTCGTAGCAATAGCGTAGGAAACTTAAGAAGAGCTCGACACAGCTCATCATCTTCCTCCGTGAGTATGTCCAGTTCTGCGTCAGATTCTGATGAAAGTATCCGAACGAAACCGAAGCCAGCTGCCCCTCCAAAACCATCGGTGGCCACCCTTAAGAAAAAGGCTGCCCCTCCAGCTGCTACGGTTTCAAAACAACAAAGTACTGCAGCTCAAGTTGTCAAAGGAAAAAAAGTTAGCTCAAAGCCGGGGGCTGATTTGGGTTCGTCTCAGGGCCGCGGTGCTCCTGCTCCTAAAAAGCCTGCTTCCGCGCCGTCAGCAGTTAAGAAAACGACAGCTCCTCCTGCTACTCCTACGACTACTACTATAGTTTCAAAGACAGCTGCTGTGGTTTCTTTAGCAGCTCCCAAGACTACTGTGGCTCTTGTAGCAGGCTCAAAGACAACGGTGGTCAAGTCAAAAGCAGTTGTTAAATCTAAGCTTCCTCAAGGCACTTCTGGAACAGTTATTACTAAAGAAGGAAAAGGAACCCGAAAGCCAGGTTTGCATTTCTGTTTGACATTATAAATGTAACGAGATCAACTTTATAATTGTTACTTAAATATGTTTTCTTTCTTAACTTCAGCCAAATCAGCCTCAGAGTCAGGGGAAACGGAAAGCGAAACGGAGTCATCGTCCGATTCGGATTCAGAACCCAGGATGACATTATCTGAAAGATTTGCTAAACTGGCCCAAATGAGCACAGATAAGCGAGAGATGGCCAAGCCAATCCTATCAGTCAACGAAATTGATACTAAAATGAGAGTGGTTAAGGACTTTAGGAATCCCGAATCTCCAAAGGTTTACGTAACTGGACAAGCGACGAATAATGAAAAGAAGTAATATTTTTATAAAGATACGTAAAACAAACCCTCTGACGATACTCAAATATAGAAGTGTTTTTAAACTTTTCAGACTACCAACTCAAGCTCCACCTCCGGCTCGTCCACCTAGATCTCCTGAGGCTGTAGATAAACGATACTCAACTGACGACAGACGAAGACATTTCGAGCGGATGTACCGCGATGAGCCGGCTGAAAGGCCCTTAGACTGGTCGGATGCTCGAGTTCGGTACAATTATTATAAGTAAGTGTATACAATCATCATAGTAGCTGCTGTTTTAGGCCCAAGAAAGAAGTTTACAAAAGCTCATGAATTATTTTAAATTTTTCACAGGGAGCGAGGGTGTTTTGACGAAAGGCCAATAACTATAGACGAATATGTCAAGTGGGAAGATTGGTATCACAAGTATCGTGAATGGTTAGAGCAAGAGCGCTACTACGAACGGATGTCTGGTGGTCCAGGGCCTGGTCCACCTCCAGGTCAAGGCCCAGTAGGACCTGGCCCTGCTCCCATGCCTAATAATTGGTCATACGGAGGAAGAAATGGTAGTGGGGGCGATCGAATGCGACCAAACTATCCTCAGGGACCAGGAGGAGACAGAAGACTTGAAAGAATGAGTAGTGGCCCAACTCCGCTATCAAATCGGTCACATTTCGGACGCCCAGATGGCAACGCATATTTGGACAACTCTTTGGGACGAAGAATTGATCGGACACCTGGAGGATCACTTGTCGTTAATATTCGTCAAGGTGGAGGTGGAGGAGGTGGGAACAACTTTCCTATGCGTGGTGGTGGTAGACGTGTCGGGGTCATAAGACCACGGTAGACTTGAATTTGTACCTACTCAAAATAATGCTTGTTTGTAATCCTGAAATTAGTCTAAAACCGTTGAAGCATGCTTTGTGACTCTGACTGTTCGTGGTAAATAATTTTTTAGTTTAATTAATAAAAAAATAATTGTTTTTGCAAGATCTGACGCACACAATTTGGACGCTAAATAAACGTGTGGTGTATAAACTGATGAGTAACGTTTTATATATAATATTTCTAATTGTTAAAAGTAAAAGCCCTCAATGTTGTTATAACTTTTAAAATTGTAGTGTGTGTTATTGTTCCTTTGCGTTCTGAATGAATAATCATGTTTAAGATGTGTTTGTTAATTTATATAGTCCATTAAACTGCATTTTATTAATATTTTATGATTTGCGTTATTTGATGTGAAACTTTAACCCTTGAATAATTTAACAATTAATTAGTCCCTTTTGTAGTTTCCGAAATCCGCTATGTTAAATTTTACTAGCTACTATAGTTGTTTAATTAAAATGTTTTAAAATGCGAAACCAACCGTAGTGTATCGTTTTTATTGTAATTTACGTAGTTTTTTTTCGAGAAAACGTATGCATAAATAAAACATTTTGCATGCAAAATGCCAATGCAAAGTCAATATCTTCTCCCGTTTCTATACAGAGTAGCCGGTGGGTATCTTTGGTATAGGGCGGGGAGGGGGGTGTTTGTGACTCAACTGGCAGTAAAAATATTGATAAAGAAGTCTTTCATAATTCATAAATAAAACTGAACGTAATGCTTTAAAAAAAACGTCCAAACTTGGTAGTTAAAAAGCTGAATATTGTTAAGAATTTTGATGAATAAAAAGTAGCAAAAGTTTAGGGCTCGTCCGGGATTCGAACCCGGGACCACTCGCACCCTAAGCGAGTATCATACCCCTAGACCAACGAGCCGAGGTGAAAGAAGGGGCAATTTTTCTTATACATGTAATTCCCAGAACTACTGAATACTTTGTTTCGTTGGATTGAAATTAAATCCAGGCGACCTAAATCTAAATCTGGTTTGAGTTGTTAAACTGTCAAAAGTTGGATATTTCTTGATATTTGTCCGTCATTATTGCAGTTTCTGCTATCAAATGCCGACTTTATGAGAATATAATCCTCTCCAATTTGTTAAAACCGTTAAAACTTGCGTTACCGTAATTGCCTTTTGCCTTCCAGTCGAACGAACTCAAACTCCAAATTAGACGACCCATTTTGCCCCTTTGGACAAAGTTTCTGGACCCCTAAAGCGAGGCAGGAATATAGTCGACCCTACTACTAATATAAACTAATAGTCCATGAAGATGACCATAAAACAAAGCCATAAATACTGCTTAAATTCCCTACAATGTTGAACTCCAAATGGACTGTATATTTATGAATTATTAAAGATTTTTACTAGGATAATCAGTCAGGATTGATGAAAGATGAGATAAAGTTTCGAAATACGTTAATTGAGAATAAAAAAGAGGTATATGGGTACATCGCATATAGTTAGTTTTGCAATATATTTTATTTTCAAACAATCAGCAGTATTTGCATACGACAAGGTTGAGTCACCTTACCAATTGTTTTTTTTATGGACCAATACAAAATGTTAGTTTTGAAATAAAGTTAAGATAAGTCGTCTTTTATTTATTGAGTTTAGGTTAGGTAAGGTTAGATAAGCAAAAAGGCAGAAGATTTTGTCTCATCTCATTTTGCCTCAATCGTCCACTATTTTGTAGTAAAGCTCATCTCATTTTGCCTCAAACGTCCATTATTTTGTAGTAAAGCTCATCTCATTTTGCCTCAATCGTCCACTATACAGATCCTTTTGTAGACTCCTACTGAAACTGACCATTTAACTTTTATGATGAAGCTCTTTCCCTTAAAAGTTCTGAAACGCTTATCCGCTTGCTTCGATCCTGTAGTGTCATTCTTTCCAGTAGTTTGAGTTCCTAATATTGGGAAATATAGTTTTAATTGTAGTTTGCAAACAGTGGAAATGGAAATACTTTGATTATTCCAGCTTCCAACTTACTCTTTGCGTTAACCATCCATCGTACTTTTTGTTTAACGACTCGAGTTCATGGAATGGATTGAATTCGAAATTACAAGTACTTGGAAAAAGCATGTAGAAATCATCAATCATCTTGGCAAACGTTTCGTACAAAGTAATTCCGCATAAGTAGATGTCCGTGGATTTGAGACGTTCAAATGTGAGACAGGTCTCAGCCTAAAGCATTGTAAAATGCTGTGATTATGGCATTTCAAAGTTAAACTTATAATTCTGGAAGTTAGTTTACCTTTTTAGTATCAAAGCTTTTCGACAATCCGAAATCTCCTATTTTTACGCAAAAATGTAGACTCGGATTGACAGAGATTGAAAGGGATGGGGCTGTAGCTGTTTTCAAAAAGACGTTTGAAGGCTTCAAATCTCTATGCACAATTAGGTTTCTGTGAAGAAAGTCCAACCCTTGTGCAATTTGGTCCACCAGTTTCCAGAAAACTTTTAATTTTTCCTCACGAGATGGGAAGTTTTTCCACGGAAAGTCCTCTAAGGTTCCCAAGTCACAGTATTCTAATTGAATGACCAATTGTCCCAAGTAGGGGGACACTTCATTCGGCATAAACCAATCCGCTAAGGTTCCGACGATGTTTGGATGTTTGAGGTATAAAACCTCTTGTTTCAGACGTTTCAATTCTTTCCAAGAGCTGTAGATATTAATAAAAAATTACACGCATTTTTTCAAGAGTATAGCAAATAAGTATGCAAAATTATCTTTTAATTTTTACCCTTTACGATTATCCACATCCTGAAGTTTGAGAATTGAAAGTGTCTTAAAACCAGAACTTTCCTTCTCAAATGCAGCTTTTCCAGCCACTAGAAATATATTTCCAGACGTTCCCTTCGTATAAATGAACGGCTGTAACTCAAAGTTTTCGAAAATAGATGAATCTACGTTTTCAACGTGCAGTTTTTCCATAGATTGGCCAGTTATATTGTTGTACTTCTGTTGAACTTTGTACTTCAGTATAAAAATCCCTTTGTGTAATTGCCTTTAAAGCCTTTTAACTTTTTTTAACCTTTTTTACTTTCTAGAAGAAATCCTTATGAGTTGAATCTACTGAAGTGTTCTAACTTTGAGCAAAATTCTTTAAAACCTTCTTAAGGATGTGTCTGCTCCGTTGGTTGAAACTTCTATAGGAATCGATTGGCATGAATTCTTTTAGTCATGAGTGGCTTCATTTTACATACGTGCGACTTGCAAGATCAGAAATGGTCTAAAACAACAACATGTTTTCTTCATAAAGACGGAGGTTACCTTCTACGCTTCAAATTCTGAAATGCCCACATGTCATTCAAAATGTACATACAATATAACAGTATTTTGCATAAGATAACCCGGGTAGCATGTATACTAACCGGTTACTGATATCACCAGTGGGTTGGTTGTAAGGTCACAGATCGGGGTTCGGGGATATTAATATTTGTACAATATGAGGAGTTTTGAATCGATGGATAAAAATAATCTTGCCTTTTCCTTTCTTGTGTAACGTATCATATCATATTCCATCCAATCCTCAACTCAACGCTTACTACTTTGATGCATTATATGTACGTAAATTGCAAATTCATGTAGGTGGGCAAAGAAGGAAAAAAACTATAGATTCCAAAACCTTTTCTTAGAAAAACAATGTTTCAATGTAAAAGAGGAAGCAGAGGAAATAAGGATTTTATATAGCTTTTTGGCTAACGTTAAAAGTGATGAGACTATGTGAAGGTGATTCATTTCATAAGATAAGACGTCCCCTTTGAAGATCACGTAGACAATGATAAGCGTGCGTGCGTAAAATGCGGATTTTGTTTGTTTTTCTTTGGATTTTGCGATGTCTAGAGAAGTAGGTAAATTTGGCTCAATTCAGCTCCACGATGTTTGCCAAAAAAATGAAGAAAAAATCCAAATAAACAGAAACAATCCACTTAGCATGAATGAGCTTTTAGCTTTCGACTGATCGGGACCATATTGACCTAAAAACATGAGATTTTTTGGGATACGAAAATCAGTCTGATTCATATTTTTATGCTTAGCATTAGCATCATATCTTCCCATCCGTGTTGACATTTTTATTCGTTAAAAAATGTAGCTATCTAGATTATATTCTAGCTCTATCAATAAATGAGCATATTTCTAGTGCATGAATTTCTTTACGCACAGCACACACAAAATGCATTCCGACCAAGACTTTGATTTCCTTCATTAATTGCATGAACTTCTAGGTGCAGCAATCACGAGTGGGTACCTGTGGGTACAAAAACATTAAAGGATAGGGAGGGGGGATAGGTGGGCGGAGCCTGTTTATCATGTAAAGGATTTCTAAAATTCTATTGGGTACATTAAGAAACCAGTGGGTACTATGTACCCTCCTACCCTTGTACCCACGCTGCTTCCGCCTATGAGTCAGTTGTAAAATGTCTTATAAATCACGTCAATTATCCGTCGTTTTTACACACTTGAATGCAAAATATATAGGGTTGAATAATCTTAATCTATGATCCAATCTCCCATCCAAATATCAATCAGTTGAGGTTTATAATTTCGAACCTTCGCCAGAAATAAATATTGGAAACTTCGAAATCCAGAAATGCAATGCAAAATGCAATGCAAGAATATGGAACCCTTTGTCTCCTTTTTGGGAATAGGGGAAAGAGGCGGGTTTTGCATAGAAGAGAAAAACCCTTTTTTTACTCAACAAACGGCAGTTTTTTGAAGCAAAAGCTCCACATTGTTTACATTTTTGACTGTCCTGTCTTGCTGTTTTTGTAATTTTGTAAAATTGATTTCGAAACTTTATTATTTGGTTTATTATGAAAGCTGAAGTGCGGAACGTCGTCCAGTCACAGTCAGTTGGGGTTTTTAATTGACTTGGCTACATGACTAATTAATTTTAAAATGTCAGGGATGCCGTTGCCGTTTTTAGATATTTCTAGTCGAGAATGGGGGTTTGTTAAAAACCTGTCCATCCATTTGGATAAGTACCTTATCAGCCATAAGCATTGTCTGCTCTGCTCGTCAGATAAGAAGGGTGACTTATCGTCTACTCATTGGACGGAGGAAGTGGAAGCAGTATTTCGAAACTTGGTGGCACCCCCTGTCGTTAGTTTCGATTCCAATGGTATGATCATATGGGCTTTTATGGGGTTTTAAAAGGATTTGGGAGGATAATGGGGTTTAAAACTTTTAAAAAATGTGTCTTTTTTCATGTATTTCGCACAGGAAATGGGTTTTATACCGCGACGGCTGAGAGGGCGGATGCGGACGCTGCCAGCGCTGGTGGTGGTGACGATGCGGTGGATATAACTATTGAAGAGAGGGTCGCAGCGTCTTTATTTTGTGGGAGTTGCAGAACGACGGTGTCTAATTTAGTTGAACTTTACAAGGAATATGAAGAGGTTCGGGAAAGATTTGGTCAACTGAGGGACCAAGTTGTTCGGCAACTTGTTGGAAATCTTTTCGAGCGGAGGGAAAGGTTTGATCTCAGTTTGCAGGAGTGCGAGGAGGATATGGTTTTCGAATGTAAGTTTTGGGTTTGTAATTGAGAAATTGGGATTGCTTGCATATTTTTTGAAGATTTGTGTAATTAAACTGAATGGACTGAAGGTTGGAGGAAAGCGGTGGATGCTCGGGTGGTGATTGTGGACAACTCAGAGAAAATAGTGGAGTTGGACCTGAAGGTTGACCTACAGGAAGATGTATTTCATGATGAAATACATCTTCCTGTATTTCATCCAACGATTGTCGAAGTTAAGACTGAAACAGAGGAAGTTGATTGGGTCGACGAAGGCTGTATTGAAGATAGTCCAGCTACTCCTCCCCCTGATTGTGATCTTATTAAGGCTAAAACTAGAGGTAGAGGCAGACCTCGATCTAATAAGGCTAAGGCAAGGTTGAATTGAAAAGGTTTTGATTGAGCTAAGGGAAAGTAGAAAAAGTGCGGATTTATAATTTATAATTTGCAGATTAAAAATGTCAAACCGAAGACCAGGAAAACGGACAGTCCTAGGCCCGCAGTTCCTCTTCCTTCCCATTTAGAAATTCAAGGAGTAGGATCAAGACCACGAACCTCACTTCGGGTTAGTTATCTAAAGTTGTGTAAAAATAAAAGGAAAGTTCGAACTCTGACTAAAGTATTTTATCCACAGTTAAAGCTGCTCAAGCAACCGATAGTTCTGCTCGAGAGGATTGATGCTAAACTACCTAAAACTCTTGCAGAAAGTTCTGCTCTCTCAGAAGCCGACGAAGTGGACGACTTTGCAATCCAACCAGAGTGTTCCTACTCGGATGAAGAATATGTTCCAAACGAGGCAGAAGAAGCTAACGATCAAGAAGAAGATGATGACGACTACAGACCGCCGAAAGACTTAAGAAAAATCTATATTAACCCAATTACAACTAGGAAACGAAAGTATAATACAAAGGCGATGAAGTTGAAAGCGGCTTTGGGGGGAGATAGTTTGGAAGTTTTAGAGATAAGAAAACCCAAGTATAAACGCCTCTCGGAGGAAGAAAAGAAACAGTACACACGTCGTCGAAAGCGTCCCGATCCTGTTCAGTGTCCAATTTGCCAAAAATTTCTCTACGGTCACTCCTACTTGAGACTCCATTTGCGGACACACAATGGGGAAAAACCTTGTAAATGTACTGAATGTCCAAAGTCCTTTTACAAATCATCTAATCTGACTGCTCATATGTTGACTCATTCTCAAGAGAGGAAGTTTGTTTGTGAGGTCTGGAAGAATGCTGTTTATTCTGCGACTTTTATGTAAAAGTATTAAATGTACAGATGAATTTAAAATGTGACTTTTGTGTTCAACAGGTATGCGGTAAGAGTTATCAAATTAAATCTCAACTGCGAGGTCATGTAGTACAGGCCCATGATATTACAGCGAATGAGATTATCTACCCGTGTGAATTCTGCTCGATGAAGTACATCCGTATCTCTGAACTCAACCAGCACAAGACATTCTGTATATTTAGACCCGATTCAAAGAAAATAGCAGACCCTGTGACTCGCAAGCCTATCAAAAGACCTCCAAGTTATTTTTATGCCAGAAAGAAGGCAAGGGAACTAGGGCTCGAATTCCCCAGTGTTAGGCATACAGTTACAGATCCCGTTATTCCCGTTCCAAATTCAGATGGTAGCACTACAACTTCCACCCACCGAGCTGCAGCCCACGCAGGTCCTCTCACGCGTTACTGTACCATCTGTGAAACGGAGTTCCCCACTAGAGAAGAACTGTTAAGTCACAAAAAAACGGCCGAACATGACCAAAGAAGAAAAGAACGTTTGAAAGGAATACGGAAAGCCAAGTATCAGGCTTCTGAGAGTTCTGAACTGGAAAAAATGCAGTCGCGCTGTAGGGATTGTAATGAAGTTTTCCCAGGAAGACAGCTATTGATTAACCATAGAAAAAAAATGCATACCGAAAACTGGGTTCCGTGTGAGGTAATATTTCATAGCTTTTCTGCTCTTTCGTGCGCGACTAATCTTAATTTATTTAAACTCTAGAAATGTGGTAAAAGCTATAGTAGGGAGAACTTGAATAGGCACATGAAAGAACATCTGGGCTCGAAGCGGACATTCAATTGTCAACTTTGTAGCCGATCATTCTCTGTGCAAATCAGCCTCGATCGGCATATGCGGGTTCATACTGGAGAAGCCTTCTTGAATTGTGAATACTGCAAAGAAGGATTTGACAGTAGGAAGCAGTATCGTCGTCATCTTTGGCTTAAGCATCGTGACCTTTACTTGAAGAATAAACCGGAAGTCTGTACAGCCTGTTATCTTAATTTTGCAACGAAGGCTGAACTGAACGAACATATGAAAACTCATGAAGACTTCAAGTGTCAGGTGAGGTTGAATATTTAATCGTTTTGAGTTTGACGATCTGAATTCTAAATTGTGGGTGCTATTTTTGTTTTGCAGGTCTGCAACAAATACTTCGCATTCTCACAACACTTAGAGAATCATATGGTACTGCATACAGGGGATAGACCTTATGTTTGTCGATATTGTGGCAAAACTTTTGCTCAGAGGGTTAATTTGACGGTGAGAAACTGGTATAATTATTGTCATTAATCCGTTGCACTACCCCTAAACCCTATCTCTAGTCAATGAATGTAACGGGAGCTTTTTTATTTCCAGGAGCACGAATATAGACACTCTGGAGATCGACCTCACAAGTGTACCCTATGCAATGCTGGGTTTTTGCGGAGACTAGAATTAGCTAAACATATTGCAAAAGTCCACCCTACACCTACTCCGGCTTCAGAGCTTGATCCAGAAGCGACACGTTCAGTGAAAGAAGACTTTTTACAGTTAATGTCATTGTAAACCCTTCCAAGTTCAAGGATATAGGTACTTTAAACTAGTCCTTGTCCATTTCCGCACGTAACTTTATTATTTATTGATTAGACACAGATTATGTCGCACAGAATTTACATAACCTCCTAACTTAATTGAAATGCTCGCTCAGAATCTTCAAATTAGTTACAAATACCAGGCACTTTAATCGCTAACCATTTACTCTGTTTGGCACGAAAGTAAATAATAGATAAATATACAGTTACACAAGGATAGAGGAAGTGATAGGTATTTTGTAAAGATTTGCACTGTCGTTGTTTTCAATGATATAGTTTCGAAAATAAACTATTCAGCTAAAGTACTAAATCCTCGTTTTTGGGTTAATTTTTAAAACTATGTGAATGTTAAAGTCTCGCAAGATAGCAAAATATCAGGAAAAATATCTTTCTTTAGATAGACCTACTGCTGCATAGTTCAGGTTACAATGACTTATTTCCTTGCGGTATATAATATAGGAACATTTTTACTACTTCGGTACTGTACCACTGCTAAAAATGTAAAGGTTTATCACAATTTTCAGTTCACAGTTTAAGCCTCCTGATCTTCATCGTCCATTTGAAGATGCAAGTAAGGATAGGATGCTTTTCCTTGCATCCTTCGTCGTCTAATGATAAGCATTGCCAGCATTGAAATTAGCAGGACAAGGGATAGCATTGTGCCAACCAGTAGGGCTAAAAAGTTTAAGAAAATAATTTTCAGTTAAAATTGCATTGTAAAGATAAAGATCCGTTTTTCTTTACACATTTGCTAATATTAACTAACCTGCAAGGGACAGTCCCACCAATCCAAGAAAAGCACTCCTACACTCGAGATCCCAATCCTCGGGGATTTTAGGCCTTGTAATTCTGACAAAGTCTTCGAATAAGCAGAGGGATGAATTACAATGAGGAATTGTCAAGATGTAGGGCTCACGGGTGGATTCGTTTCTGTAGGAAATCTGTAGCAAGATAACAAAAATATAAAACAAAACTATGTAAAAACGCTTTGTCTTCTAGCTGTTGTGTTAGGTTTATTTTATTTCATACCTGAATGAAGTGTTGGTCCGAAGTAGTATTTCGATAAAGGTCGATAAGTATCGCTGAAGCGTAAGGTGGTGGAATCAGGTCGTAAACATCGAGGATATTAAGGAGACTAGCAATAGTCGTGTCGTGACCAGAGTACATGAACAACTTCCTTCGCTTATCTAAATGCTTTTCAGTCCGATTTTTCATATTTTGGATAAGTTGTTTCAAAAGGGGTCCAGCCTTTAGCCTTTGCATCTCTTCGGTATAGGTTAGGAGTTTGAAGCTCCATGCTGTAAGGTTGTACATAGGGCCTCCGGGAAATATACTCTTTGTCCACGCTGGCAACGTGTAGTTGTACAGCGACTAAATCAATTGATGTAGGATTTTAAAAGATTTAAAGAAGTAAGCTGAAATGTCCGTTCTAAAAATCTACTTCTAACCTCAATGTAGAGAGTGTCATAGAGGTAATCAACATCCTGTGGATTCTTGACAGACTTTCCAGAATGATTAGATAAGTATTCGTACAACGCTTGATTCTCTTTGTTGAGTTGGGTCATCAGTGGTGAACGCTTGAATTCGTCATTAATTTGCTCAAATCTCGGACAAGGGGCACTCAATCTTAATTTCTGTAAATAGTGGACAGAATCCCAATTCAAAACCTTCTCTTTATAAGAGTTTTGAATTAGTTCTTACATTGTCATATTCCGAATTGCGAGTATGGACCGGAATGGGTTGCCACTCGAGGGAGGGATCCCACCTCCCAACGGGATCTAATGGGGGATAAAGGCCTGCCAGATTAGTCTCAGCGCTCATGAGCGTCCTGTCCACGTCAGAACTTTCCACATGGATTTCGTAAGGAGAATAGGAGGCGTTTAGAAAGTTGTGGTAGCGCGACCGGAAGTAAGATCCTAGTTTATATTGTTGACGCTTTCCCCTCTGAATTAAAAATACCGTTTAAAATCATTCCAATTTTTCCAATAATTCATTATTTAGAACGGAATACTGCGGGTTTCTATACCTTGGTCAACTGGGAAAAACCTTCAGGCCAGTTGGATTCGTCCTTGTATGGATCGTTCGGATATGGTTCAATAGGATTCCTATCCCCGTGCCTGAACACCTAAAGTTAAAGAATATAAACCCAGCATTAAGTAATTAATATGAGATAACCATCTATCGTGGAATATTAAAAAAGGATATAAGATAATAAGTAATACCACTTGAACAAGCTCAAGGTTCAGGTCATTGTTGTCTTGCCCATGTATTTCAGGAAGTAGTAGCAGTAGAAAGAGAGAGGAACTGATCAACGTTATAATGTTTAAAATATCCCTATTGTTCCTGAAGTTTAATGAATTGTAATTGTAGCCTAGCTTTTGTATTATTATAAGTGGAACAGTCTTTAATCTCATATTTGCTATCTAATCTACTAATTGACAAGTAGCTTAAATATAGATCAGGAGTGCGAATTTTTTGTTCATTAATAATTCTGCTAATCAGGTAATAAAAATCAATACGGGTCGATTGGAGTAATTTCATACGGTAAAGATTTGCAACTGCAACGCAGGATGGTACTAAAAAGTATCTAGTTCTTACTAAACGTTGCTTATTTTAAAAATACATGTTCTAAAGTCATAAAAACTTAGAGAAGTTGAATTAAAAACTTAATCAACTACTAATTTACTCTAAAAAGTCGTCTGAAGTTTTAAAAATCCGCATGTCTTCGCTCTTAGCTAGTCAGATTGTGAATGTCCATTGACTTCTAGACTGTTGGAAGTTGGAACTCTGGAGAGTTTCAAAACCCACAAAGTCTATCTGTAATGCCTCCAATATCACTAAAATCGCCACATGTTCATTGCCTGAAAAGTTATAAACAAATAATGTCAATGTCATGGACCAAGATGGGCACGTTTTCTTCAAGTATAGCAAAAGTATATTTTTACAGCTTTCTTTAAATTCACTATCTCTCTCTCTCTCTCTACTCCGTTTTTTATCTACTTTATGTCTATTTAGTGTTTAATACAAGGTCACAGGTCAAAGATAAGATTACTAGACATTAAATAAACGCATGGGGTTTTTTGTAGTTAAAGGAATAGTGAAATTAATAGCTTTCTCAAGGTATGCCCGGACAGAGTTCGCTTAGTTCACCTTCATCATAATCATGATCATGACGTAAGGATTATTGTCCTACATTGAGAACTTTTGGAAATTTAAAATACAATAAATATGAAAAATTAATGACTTTTCAATCCGTTGGGTTCGGAAACTGGTACATTTTAAAAGAAATCTCACCCTTTTTTAGTTTGTCTTAAGAATATACTGAAAGATATCTACTTTATTTCACAGTTCCAACTTCCTCTTTCCTCTTTAAAATGACATTTTGCCCTTTTTAAGTAGCTATTAGAAATAATCACAATAGTTAAGGGGATACAGACTAGTGCCTAATGTCAGATATGATATTTTAGGTCTTCAAAGTTTAATGTAACGCAAAAGTGAACAATATACGCAAAAAAACCTTCGTACGACTCGCCAAAATCGCCATATGCGAATAATTAAATTAATATTTATTAAGTCTGGATAAAATTAGTATACTGTCTGGGGTTAAATACATACTACGCAGCATAGTTTAGTGGATATGATTTATATTTTATTTAATTAGATTCAGAGAGAGAGAGAGACCATCTAACTGATTCTGAACACGGCAGCTAATCTAATAATATATCGTTCCAGTAAAAGTAACCTCTAAATCCTTAACGTGAATGGCTTAAGTTTTAGTTGCAAATTTTTAGCAAGTCGGTGCATATTTTTTTTGCCCATTATGGAAAGGGCCATGCAATTTTGCAATTTTGCCATGTCCAACAGTAATCTAAGTAAGTTTGGACTTTATGATTAGTCTCGTTCTAATATCTGACAGAGTTAAAATTCTAACAAAGTGGTTGGTATAATTTTTATGGCATTTGTAACTTGATGTGGGGTCCATGGTTGGTTTTGTGGGGGTGACTGCTATGCAAGGTTAACTGCTGAGGCTTTATATTTATTGTAAAATATATTTAACTCTTACCGAATTATTGAGGACTTGTGCAGAATTGGTCTATGCTAACGCTAAAGGTGGATGGATTATTGGAAAAGTGTTGGGCAAAAAGTGAGAGTTTCTTCATTTCATTGCATATGTTGGTATTTGGTATGGATGGATGGGTTATGGATTGGACATGGAAGTCTGAAAGTCTGAGAGTTTAGCGCCGCATGTTCTATAATTTAGGAATAAGCAGACGTTGGATGGATCCATTTCCTGTGCTTGTGTCAGGGTTTATAACCGTTTACATGGTCAATGTTTTCGAATGGATGTATTTCTTATTGAAAGTTGTAAATGAGCAAGTTTAGTGTAAGAATCTTTAGTTTTATTTGCAAGGGGTTTGCAGCGTCGGGTCGTATATTACAGTATCAGGATGAAGAAGAAAAGGGTTGGCGTTTCGAAGCGACTGAAGAGGTCAGCCAGCCAGCGGGGTCAACGACGCTGACTCTCCACCATAATATTTATTCCGGTCCATCTGTAACACCCGTAAATCCACTCACCGACAACATCCCACTTAATATACATTCCTGTACAAATAAATAAACAAAAACACCGTTTATTTATATAAATATTACCGTATTTACCGTATTAATTACCCTAGGGAGTAAGTAATGTCAATGTCTGGGCGCACCAAGTCAAGATTAGGACGGATGTTCCAGGCTAATATGCAGATTATTCCTAAAATGCTGTACGAACCACCCCCTTTTATGCACCAACTTTCATTTATTCATTCTATCTTTAAGGGATTCATTCCACACAATTTACAATATTATTCATAATTGTTTCTTGAAAATAATCCCATGCAAAACTGTCTGCTTTCTCAGTAAAAATATCCCTGTAGTTTTGGCTCATTCCACTCGTCATATTTCTTAGAACCTACTAAATAATTTTGTAGAGTTTTTTTCCAAGACCTTTTGTCCTTTGTTGCAAGATAAGACGGTAAAATCAATTAACGTGGTTATCATCGGATGCGCTGGAAAAATAGGGCTAGAATTGGTCCAACAAACGCTCTAATAATTATGGGGTAAGTAAACCGATTCGGTTATCAATCTGTACAAGATCTATCGCATAGACACAGGCAACAGGAGGTTTCATGTTAACAAAATGTATTTCATGAAATCTACTAATTCTTAAAAGTCATGCCCATAATGATGCTAATTAGCTATTAATATGTTCTCATTCCAGCAGAGGCTTTAAAAGACCAACATAGATAGACAAAGGTTGTAGGAAACTTTGTCGCTCTCTTATGCTTGGAATATAACCTTACTTCTTGGAGAGTATAGGCCGCTCGCGTTAATTAAGCCGCATGCTATCGCTTGCATGTTCATGCTTCAAAAACATCAATTTTTTTCATACATCAATTATCAAGGAATTAAGGTAGCTAGGATTCTAGTGAGATAAATGCTTAGGATTTGTTGGCATTGCCAGTAAAGAAACAATTAAAAGTCCTCTGCTGCTGCTTTATATATTTAAGTTCTAAGAAGTAATCGCTTATCGGGTTGTTTACATTGTTTTGCTAGTTCTTTTGTATAATTATTTGTAAAATTATGGAGAACAGGACCGGACTGTCTCACAGCTCATCAGGAAGATTATATGCCCAAATTAAGACAAAAAACTTGGATTTATGCATTGACATGAAAGCAATTTACATATTAAGTAAGGCATTCGGCATATATTTAGTAGTTTAAGACTGAATAGTTGCATAAGTGCTTAAACTAGCTAGGTTCCACTTCTTGGACCGTTTAGCGTTTGTCTGTTGAAGATATATTATATGTACGCAAATCAGATCTAAAGGACTTCCCCTAGTGAGTAGTACTCACAAATCGAGGAAATGATAACGTCCCTTATCATCACGATGTCACCTTTACCCAATAGGTCTTCTTAAATTCATTTAACGTTTCATATATGATGAGCATATAACAAGTTGCATAATCGTTTTTCATGCTGAGGTTTAATCAGTTCATTATACTAATTTTATACGCTCAATGCATTTATTGAATTCAATGCTTCTTATTTATTAATCAAAATTTAAAGAAGTCGATGTGATGATAAACTCTGCAAGCTAATTTTTCTTGTGGTTCTTCACTTCATTTAATAACCGCACTCTACTCGGTATAGTTTTTCTGAACGTATGAATACATATCCACCAAAATAAGACTAAGAAAAGATGTCTCAGAATTTATCAGTTCTACTCTCTAGAAGGTTGTAGCTTTAGTATATAGTTTCTATAATTCGTGCAAATAATTTCACAAACCCTTCATCATCTCTCTCTCTCTCTCTGTAATTGAAGCTATAAATATGTAAATAAATAAAATCCTCATGGGCCGACGACCGAGTTAAAAACGGCTAAGCGTGTGTGTGCTGTCGTGTCGTGCTCGAAACTCGATCGAAAATTTTAAGCATCAGAGTAAAGCAACCGTGTCTGTATAAATGATCAAACTATACAAATATAATGAAGTTAATTAAACGCGTTATTATTCAGGGATGATGGCATGTGGATATGAATTTCGTCTAAATATTTACACTAGCTTAGCCTGAAATTACTTATTGGCGATGATAGAGTTCGGTTAGTCGTTTGGTGGATGGTGGTTTAAATATTCTAGTGTGAATATTCTGCCGTATCGAGAGCAAAAATTACTGTTGGTATGGACAGGTGCAAAACTATTAATTAATTCATAAAGGAGCTGGATTGATTGATTCAGAAACCGAACCGTTGACAATGGCTCTGTTTTTTTGCTATTTTTTGCATGTTGTGCATAGTCAAGTCTAACAGACTACGGACAACAGACTTGACAGAGGCTAACTGTATGAAATAGTTGGTCTTTTTATGAGGTCAACTCTTAACCTATAGCTTTTTGCTCCTTTTTCATTGTCAATATTGCAGTTTTGCAATAGTCTTCAGCGAAAGAAGTCAAGGATTGGTTTTTGATTGCGAAATCTTGGCTGGGAGCTGGGATACTTGAGGTATGCAGAATTACGTGTTATGCACATTAAAAGGCACCCTTTCCTAAGGGCTTGTAAAGTCTAAAAGTCCTAAGTATTAGGTGAGTTTGTTAGCAGAGCATGGTTAGTAGTCGTAATAGGGTTTTGCGGATCATAAAAGTGTAGTTTCGGTGAAACTGAGACCGAGACCTCAATCGAGGTCATTGGTGAAGGCGGAGGTCAAATTAAGGTTTTGGGGGATGGCATATTGAGTTACTCGGGTAACTGAGGGTGACATTTTAGTGAATTTAGTCCAACATTTAGTTCGAAAGCAACAGTTCCTCCTGCTAAAATGTTTTAATTATTCATGCATACCCATTTCATAAGTCCTGTCCTTTTAATCACATTTGCATTCACGCTTCTTGAAAGCTTCTTGAAATATAAATTCAAGAACAATGAACCTTTCGTAAGAATAGGTCTTTGTGAAGGTCAGCAGTACTTATTAAGCACCAAGTGACCTATAAAAATATGTAAATGAAATGGGAATCCTCTAAGTATCTACGCTTTAATTTTTTAACTTCTAGTCAATTTTAGGAATAATTACATAGTTTGTTGCAACTTGCAACACAATCAGTCATTCTCATTCATAACTGACTGCAAAACAATGATTTTTAATAGTCGAGTTATTCCTCTATAAGATTGTTGTATGCTTGCATACAATGTAGGCAAAAAACTTGAACTTTATGAACTACTCCTGTAATTCGCAACTAGCAACTTATCAGCAAAAAGACTTTACTCTGTTATATGAATTCTTTCTGTCCAATTACATACAATCAACTAGTAAAGTATAAAGTTCGTCATAATTACTGAATAAAGACTGAGACACTTTTTGTGCTAAAGAATCCCTCTCACTCAATAATAAGAAGTATAGGTAGTTGCATACATTTTATTCATGAAATTATAACTAAATGCCAAAGAGCTTTATCAGTTAGTAGTTGTAATTCATCATTGAACCACACAAGAGCCTGAGTCAAGCTAAAAAGTTAGCAATAAGCCGTCTATAATAATAATTGCGAATTGCAAAACTTACTTCTTAAAGTTTTTAAGAAACTATACCTAAGTTGTGGCAAGATTGCTCAAGTTTAGAGAATGATGTTGCATACCAAACCAATAGTGTAGTAGATAGGTACATACCTTTTGGACTAATAAAAGGTCCATTTTGTGATAATATAGGTTGGATTTTGAAGATTTCCTATACTCTTGAAACTTTTACTGATGCTGCTACAAGGAGTAGTGGAAGAACGGTTAAAAAATCCCCACCACCACTGCTACTACAGCTATGGCTTACTTCCGAGGAGGACCCCAAGCAGGAGTGGTTCACGAGGACGCTTACAATAATAAGGGTCAAAGTGATCAGCGTTCCTCGCCCGGAAAGGTCAAGGGTAGTCCTTTCTCAAAGATGGATTTCTCCAACGACCTCTTCGAACCTTGTAGTTGCTCAAGGGAAAAGTTTAAGGGGAGGTCTGAAAAAGTTTTGAACTTTCAAGATGCTCCAACGTTCCTTAAATTCAATCCTTATATTACGAGTGGGTATAGGCATTGTCTGAATCCGCAGCAGTGTTTGCAGAGGTTTGTAAAAAAAAGGGGACAAAAGTTTGTAGTATTTCTCAAAATATCATGATTTATGTTTTATTTAAATGGAAATGAATAGCATGCTATGGTGGACGAACGAGACGGTGAATATATGGAGTCATGTTGTGGGCTTTGCGTACTTTTCGTATGTATTTGTACGTGACCTAATTCTAGGGGGGAATCTTGTTCAGGAGGGGGCAGACTTTTATCTTTATGCCTTTACCGTCTTGTGTTTTCAGGTAGGAAGGGTTGGAAATCTTGTGATTAATTGCATAAACTATGATTAATTACCAATCAATTTTATAAATCCGTGTCCGTTTTAAGAGGCTTCCTCTAGTAAAAAAGCATTTTTAAAAAATGTTTCCGAGATTTCGAATAAAATGTTGATATTTTGTCTTTAAAAAAAATAGGCATGCATGATGCTTTCATCCTTGTATCATATCTTCTGCTGCTCATCGGATAAAAGCTATCATCGCTGGTTAAGCGCAGACCTCTTTGGGGTCTCCTTAAGTATCATCGCGATTTATGTTACGGGGATCTATCTAGCTTTTCACAATCAAAGTGTAAGTGGATTTAAAATGCGACTATGAAGTAAAGTGGGATGGGAGGATTATTAAAAATATTAAATGTAATTTGACTTGATTTATTTCTGTAGGATTTCTTTCTAAATCTGTATATCGGAATCGTCGTATCCATCTATGCCTTTGTTATCGCTAGTTGTGTGTTTTTCGACACGGCGTTCGAAGTTAGGCTGATTGTGTTCGGACTTTGGGCAGCTTTCGGGGTTATCCCTACGTTTCACTGGGCCGTTATGCTCGGGTTTGATTCACCTATCGTGCAAGTTAGTTAAACTTGATTTGTTGTAATATAAAAGTTTAGAAAAGGTTGAGGAGGTTTTGATGTGTTTATTTGTTTTTGCAGTGGCTTCTACCAAAGATAATTTGGATGTATATCGCATCCACGGCTGCCTTTTTGGTTTACATTGTACGATTTCCGGAGCGAGTGGTCTCCGCCCGGATAGTTAACTATGTTGGGTCGTCCCATAATCTGTGGCACTTTCTTGTCTTTATCGCCCTTTCGCATTGGCAGCAAGTGGTCCTCGCATCCGTGACTTTGAACGGGGAGTACAAGGAACTTCAGAGCCTTAGCTTTAATGGTACCAGTAATGGTGGTCTGTGATACTGTTTTATTAGGTTTTAAATTTTACAGCACGCATTACAAGCTTTACGTGTACCTGTTCGGAGGAAGAAGGTATTACGCTTGAGGACCAAATACTCTAAATGTGATTATACAATCGGAAAAAGCAGTCTTAATAATTTTAGGTGATGTATGAATGATGTACTAGAGAAGAGGGTTATTTATAAAAAATGCCAGTAAATTAAAACTGGGTATTGATGTAATCCATATAAATAAATACATTAAAAGCGTACAAAACTTTTATTTTAACTACCGTCACCGTATATCACAACGATTCTAAGGTTCCAACTTCCAATACAACTTTGTCAGGTTAACTTTGCAACTTTGCAACTTTGCATGCAATTTAGCCGAAATACAGCTTGCGTAATTTGGGAATAAAGGGTGATTTTGGCTACACCAACCTTATCCTGTTCCTGACCTGACCTATGCAATTTTACCAGTAATTTTTCGTATCATTTAGCCCATTCTTCAAAGCTGAAATGAAGCCATGATACTGATCATTTAATCCACAAATTTGGATGATTTAACCTGATCAGTTAGGGTAAGTTTTTACATGAGTTGACCTATGCCCTTTTACCAGTACTTTTTCATAGCACCATAGCCCATTCTTCAAAGCTGAAATGAAGCCATGATCCTGATCATTTAATCCACAGATTTGGATGATTTAGCCTGATCAGTTAGGAGTTAGTTTTTCCATAAGTTTAAGCAGTAGATGGCTGGAGGCAGTTTGTTTGTGGCCATGAAACCTAAATAATTCCCTCTATTTCAATAGTTTTAGTAGTAGTAGTAGTAGTAAGTAAGTATGGAACGAAGGGAGTAAAACTGGTAAATCTGTATAGGGAACTGGTTATGTTTTTTAGAATAATAGGAGCAGAGAGGGAAGAGGGCTGGGAGTGCTTCGTCGCGGATATTTCTCAGTCATGGACAAAAGCACTAACCATCCTCGTCTCTCACGAGAGCCCCAAACACAACCACTGAATACAAAATACTTCATACTCCAAACAACTACTACTACTTACTAAAAACTCTGTCTTTTCCTACCACCACTACTACTAAAAGTTATAGTGGTTCGGGCAGGGGAAACGCCATTTTTCATTTATCACTAATATCACCAAAAAACCCGACCAAAACGGACACATTTGGCCCTTTTTCCAAGGAAGGGATTCGAAATATATTGCGAGCTGGAAAAAAAGAGGTAGAAAGGGGTGGAAAAGGTGTTTTGGAGGGTTTTGGGGTATTTTTGCATAGGTTTTTTAAAATGGTTAGGTTAGGTTAGGTTGTTAGGTTAGGATTTTGGGGTTTGTAAAATTGGAAATGGAATGAGGGTACTTTAGGTGTATTTTGGGTAAATGCATTGGGGAAAAGGGTTGGGCTGGATTTGGGGTTAAAAAGGCTGTAATATTGAGGTTTTTCTTGAGTTTATATGGGATTTTTTCAATTTGAGATTTGTTTGAGATAAGTATGTTGTTTTTGGAAGTTTAACACTAACAGGGATATTTTACTTTTTTTTATTGCAGGGATTGAGAAGGACTATAAGCGGAGCTAAGGAATTGTTATTATCATGGATATCCGGACTGGGGTTAAATCGTCAAAAATGAAGCCCCCACAGACGTCCCCCCAAGACCAGTCTGTACAGCAGGGTCAAAGTAGCAGTAGTAAGGGTCAGGTGCAGTCCCACGCTTATGCGGATTACTGTCTCGTTTGTAACAACGTCTGTTACATGTCCCCACGAAGGGATCAGTGGGAGAAGGGGAGGATTTTGGAACTAAGGCTACTTTTCTATACCGTTTTTGACATCCCCGTCAGCTCCAAGTTCCTCCGGGGGTGTGGCGATGATAACCTTCCTCTTTGCTCGGGATGTACTTTTAAACTGGGCAGGCTGGAGGTCTTGCATGACCAGTTGACCAAGTTGCAGCGAGAGTTTGCTAAATTGAAGGAAAACATGGCGTTCAGTATTGTGGATCTTGTGGCCGGGGCTAATGACGCTGATCGGTATAGATTGCTGAATGTGTCGGGACAGACCCAAGATGTCTTTCAGTCTTATTTGAAACAGTGTGAGGTGGATACGCTGCAGCTTTTCATTTTTGAAGGTGAGATTTAAACTTTGGAAGAATGGACATTTTATGGTAAAGAAATTAGATCGTTGGTGAATTTGTAAGTTGATTTTTTTTTATTTACAGAATGGCACGAAAGATGCCCCATGGAAGATGAGGATCAATTCATGGATATGGAATTACCAGAACCGGAACCTGTTAAAGTGGAAAGTAATAAGCCCTTACAAGGGCCCAAAATAAAAGGGTCAATGGGTCAACCGCCGGCTAAGCAGCTGCAACCTGTACCAAGAAAAATTGCATCCAGAGAGCCAAGTACTAATGCTAACTCTGTATCTGTATCCATAAGTCGATCTCAACCTCCGTCAAGGTCCCCATCAACTTCATCAGTTGCTTCAACTTCATCCGCCCCAGCTTCAGCTAGCAAGGGGGTTCTCAATGGGAGGGGTGGGGGTGCCGGTGTTGGAATTAAAAAACAAGTGATAGCATCAACGACACCATCATCCGATGCTGGAAAGCAGCCAGGACCTAAAACCACCGTAATCTCGATAACTACGAATGACGATAAACTCCCAAGGCCTAGAAACCTTCCTGGGCAACCCATAGCTACAAATTCCACTGGAAATCAAAACGCTGCTGGGAATAGTTCAGTACTCAAGCGAAAGGCCACAACGGAGTTGCCACTGTTAGCAGGAATTAAAAAAGAAAAGCAACTCAGTGTCACGATGACAAATGCAACTAAACGCCCACGGGAAGTAGATATCTCTGTAGCTCCTTGTGCAGTAGCTGGTGTCCCTTCAGGGTCAGATGTGGATGTGGAGGATCATGGCGAAGGCCATGAAGATGATTCTGGAGAGCTAGTAATCTCAATGTCTCCTGGTGGGTACGATGAAAGTCAAGAGGATGATCAAGATGATCAAGACGAAATGCATATGGATTTTAGTGGATTTGGTGGGGAAAACGGGTCAGATGAGGATGGCGAAGGGACGCTGGATTTCCAACAGATTTTAAGTATGGCCCAAGCGGCAGCTACGAGGAAGAAAAGAATCTCCAGAAACGGTCAATCTTCCGATGGTACTGAAAGTGTCGACATGACCCAAGGAGGGTTGGATCAACAGGAGCTAGACTTTATAAATATGAGCGACGAACTGAGGGAATTTCTGGCCGGTGAAGAGGGCTGCGAAGGGGACGAGGATGACCCAGAGAGGCAGAAGTATTTGGCCAGCATAATCGCACAGCTTCAGGCAGGTGGGAGTAATATTGAATTTCAACAGAATGAAGAAGGGCTTTACGTCTGTATGTTTTGTAACAAAACTTTCATACACAAGTACCCTTACAGGGACCATCTGAAAACGCATACTGGTAAGTAACACTAGGAAGCTAAGTTTTTTTGTATGGATATTTTAGGAGAAAGATGCCCATCTGTAATTTATTTGCATTTTCTGTTTACTTAGGTCAAGGGCCAAGGTGTCCGATTTGTAACAAGATATTTCCAAAGTCGCATAACCTCATGCTACATCTTCGCACACATACGGGAGAGAAGCCCTTTAAGTGTGATGTCTGTAGTAAGGGTTTTGCAGGTAATGTGCTTATCAAAATCCACATAGTTGTTTGTCAAAAGCTTTTGAAAGTATGCATTTCATTCCGTGTTGATTGACGATTACAGATAAGTCGAATTTGAAAGTCCATTATCGTGTCCACACTGGAGAAAAACCGTACAAGTGTGATTACTGTGATCAAGCCTTTGTGAACAGTTCTCGATTGGTGGTCCATCGTCGCCTTCACACGGGCGAGCGTCCCTTTCCCTGTGAATTCTGTGGCAAAGCATACTCAACTTCCAACCAGCTCTCGGCCCACAGAAAGATCCATGGCGTTGAAGACCCTTCTGTTGGTGAAAGCTTTTCTCAGTTGATGTGATTTACTTTTAGTTAACTGAAGATGGACTGCTCCTACAACTCTTTCTGCGTAGTTAACTTTTAAATTATCTTAAATTACATTTGTACCTTGGATCCATGAGTTATTTTTGTTCGCTGATTAACTTTTTTTTATCACTCTGGTTAATAACTTCCAGGAGGACTGTTAGTTAGTATTTCTAATGTGTGTTTGTCCCGACTTTTTTCACCAACCGAAGGTGGAATAATTTGGTGCTCCGAGTGGTATTATGTATGCATTTTTATGTCCATTAAAAAGTCTTGTTTTATCTGTTAACTTTTTATTGCCGTAATAAATTCTAAGTGTTGCAAAAAAGGAAAGAAAATAGGATCTGTTTGTGTTGTTGTTGTCAATATGCATTCCTGAAATACGGTAATAATTTCATCGCGACTTTAGACGAAGATTTGATTCCAATTTCAAAAGTACAATTAAGTTTATTTTGTCTAACGACATTACGTACAATTATAAAGAAGTCTACTAAAAAGAATTTCAGAGATATTCTGTCATCAAGACCTTACTAAAATTAGAGTATCGAGAAATTAAGGTGGTAATAAACCACAATCATTGGTTGAGTGGGCTTTTGTAATTATTAATGTTACACGATTGCATGATTTGGAAAATAGTTGGTTTTCTTTCAGCTACTTTGAAAGCTTAAAAGTTTTTAGAAGTCGAAGTCTAGTAGCGTCCTCCTTTTTTTAGGGGAAGCTGTGAGTTTGGATCTACTCGGAGTGGTTTTCGAACCTGGAGGCTTGAGCAATCCTACGGTAGGGGTTCTACTAGGATCAAATGGGACTGCAGGGCTGCGCTCAATTGATCCCATGTAGTCGGTCGCTTCTGCAATTTATAAAGTATCTGGATTTTAGAAAGTTTAAAGGAACAAGATAAATTAATTCAATAGGAATAAGCTCGAAAGGATGAAGAGATATATGATAAAATGTTAAACCCATCCACTTACTATGGTCACTTACCATGCTCTAAATTTTTAGCAAGGATAAAACTGACACGTTTTCTCCGAGCCGCTGAGCCCTCACTTCCTATCGATGCAACTTTCGTACTCTTCCCGAGCAACGGAGTTATTGGCCCATCCGACTCTCGCTTCTTTTTAGTCATTCTAGGTACAACTGCCGCAGCCTCGTCTTCCAGCAGCCGTTTGCATGACTTCTTAACCCCTTTGTTGGGAATTACTGGTTTATTAGAACCCTGCTCAGGTAGACCTAGTGAATAGCTTCCTAGTGTGATTTCCCCAAGATTTGCGATCAACGGAGTTATGGGCTCATCCGACTCTTCCCTAGCCTTGTTAGCCTCCCTTTTTCGCTGCTTTTTAGTCTTTCGAAACTTCAGTTCAGTTGCTGCAGCCTCATTTTCCAACAACCGTTTGGTTGCCTTCTTAACCTTTTTGTCGGGAATGGCTGGTTTATTAGGGTCTTGCTCAGATAAAGCTAGTGGATGGTTTTCTGGAGCGATTTCCTCAAGTCTGGTGTAGTAACAATTCACAGGTTAATACCAAAATAGAACTATTTCCAAGTAGTATCCTGTTTAAAAAGGACTTACTGGCCATCCAAACTATTCTCCGTCAATGGGGTTGTTGGCTCATCGGACTCTTCCCTAGCCTTCTTAGCTTCCCTCCTTCGCTGCTTTTTAGTCATTCGAAACTTTGGTCCAGCAGCAGCAGCTTCATCTTCCAAGAACCGTTTGGTTGCCTTATTAACCTCTTTGTTGGGAATCGCTGGCTTATTAGGACCCTGCTCAGGGAGAGCTAGTGGATAGTTTCCTTCAGTGATTTCTCTAAGTCTGATGTAGTAATAATTCGCAGGTTAATGTCAAAGCCTTATTAAATAGTAGTAGTATTACAGAGTATCCTGCTTAAAAAGGACTTGACTTACTGGCCAGCTATACTATACAGAAGGCCTCGATTTCTCTTTTTGACCAATTTATGCCCTCCAGCCTTGACGAGCTTCTCAGCAAGAATGCTGTAATCTAAATTTAACTGAGGAAGAATCACGTCCACAGCCCCAGCCCGAGGATCCAATGACCCAGCGTTGGCTTCATAGATATCATCTTCCGCCGGATTGTTACCTTCATGACCATTTTCTTCGTTTTCCAATTCTTCTTCAGAATCTTCTACGTCTTCTTCATCCTCAAGTTCTTCGTCTTCTTGCTGTAGATAATTAAACAGAAAAAAAGTTCCAGACAATTGCTTCACTTTAAAAAATATAAATCCATACAGCATTAAGCCAACAAACCTCTTCCTCCAAAAGTGCTTCTTGATAATCAATTCCTACATCACTTTGTTTCATCAAATGTACGAAAATATGTTGCCGGATTTCATCAGTAATCCGAGTGTCATCATTTGTAGCCAACTCGGTGATGAAAGGTGAGAGCAATTTGATAATCTTTGTACTTTTGAGAGTTTCAGCTCCAGCTTTAGCAAGTTCTTCCATAAATATGCTAATGAAGTGGATTTGGAGTCCAACTGGGCAACGGGGAATCGGTTCGACCGGCACGGTCCCGTTCTTCTTGCCAGTGGCAATGGGCGCCTCTTGATTAAAAATGTAGGTCTTAACAGTTTCTAGAAATGGATCCGTCACGTCGACCTTCCATCGAAGATCAGCAAGTCCTTTAAATGTTTTACGGAGAAAACGACGTGTTAGCTGCAAATGAAGAAATTACTTTCTTAGAAACATCCCGTTTAGCTTTTTCAATCTTCTAAATAATAAAATGAATGTTTACCATCATAAACTTATCTAATCGCAGTCTATCAATCCAACTCCATTCTCTAGCCAAAGTACGGAAGAACCATTCCACAAAGATTTGAAACGCTGGGGGATTTACCACAAAAATGCTCACGAATTCACTAATTTGCTCTGCCAATTGTTCCTAAAATGAATTACAAACAATTAGTTTAATTATACAGTCATTTTTTGTTTTTCAATGTATAAATATGCAGGTTCGCACCTGAGGAAGGGGTTTATCTGCCATCCACATGCAGTAGAAAAGGGCTTTCCAAACTCTTATCAAATTCGGTTCAATCCCTTGTCTGCAATCTGGAAAAGGTAATAAAATGTACTATTTTAGCAGTCAAAAAACATTTAAAAGAGCCTTAAAACCCCGTATTTGTTTACCTTGATTATCTGATGACCGGTTTGCAAGTGTTTTGAGCCATTTCCTCAGTTTTTTGAATGTTTTAAGCCTCATCTGCGGATCATTTCCGGCAAGCCGTCGTATCATGATTGTTTCTGCTAGACCCATCCCTTCCACAAGTTGTCCTCCACCACTTTCCCCATTTGATTTGGCACTTTTCGACAAACTTGGACTGGAATCTTTCGAAACCTCTAAACCTTTTCTTTTTCTACTCTTAATCATTTTATTTGATGGCGGATCTTCGGGTTTTACAACCATTTATGAAACTTTTAAAAACACAGAGAATAAAAATAAAAAAGGCCCGGAAATTGGGGGTCAAAAGGTGAGATTTGGAATGGAATTATCCACATCAACGGTTCAAAAAATGAACTTGTAAAAATTGATATTTTGAAGGATTTTTAAAACCCTGTTTGAGCTAAAGTTTACGGGAGTTTGGGAGCTTTTTCTGCAAAATAAAAACGAGATTATGATTTTGGAAATTACGAGAAACTGAAAAAAGAGCTGTTTTTTTGGCAATTTTAAGGTTTTTTTCTGGATTTCTGGAGCGTGTTTAAAAAAAAAGGAGCATGGGAAGGTTGAGGTCCCTCGCTGGATTTTTTCTTCCCTCGTGTGTTCCTTGTGACTTCGCCCAACTGAGAACCTCCCATTTATTAAAGAGCGTCTCATTTTACCTCTTTTTGCTACTTTTTGGTCGTTACTTGCTTAGGTAGGTAGGGGCTCTATTAAAATAAATGTGGTATAGGGTGGGAGAAAAGCGTACGAGATTTAATAGAGCCCCGTAGAAATATTATGGGGTTTTTGGATTCTTTTAGAGATAAAGTAGAGTTGAGTAGACTAGAATGTACTTTCGAAATGGAGTGAGGCTTTTTTGATTAATTTTTCAGGTTTTGCAGGCTTTAATTACATTAATTAGTCGAGTTTAGTTAATTTAGGTCGGGTTGTAGTGCAGGGGTACGAGGGTACATTGTACCCCCTGGTTTTCTAATGTACCCCATCGAATTCCTGAAAGGTTCTATCCTTTACATGTTCATCAGTAATCAGGCTCCACCCCCTCCCTCCTATCCTTTAATGCTATTTGTACCCCCTGGAACCCCCTCGTTCGTGGTTGGGTCGTTGTTGAAGTGTACAGAGGCATTGATAAATGCAGCTATGTGATGAAGTGGATAATAAATAGGTTGATAATGCAGAGATGAGGGTTTTAAAACGCTTATTTAGCGTGATTACGTACACGTTAGCTATTTTGCAAATGATTCAACGTGTGTGGAGCGTTTTTATTTAGAAAAATTATATGGTTTCTTTTTTCATGACTGGAGCGTTTATCAGAGTGTAAATGTAGAGTATGGATGAAGATAAGGTTTATATGCATAGTAATTTTGGATAGCTGCCGTGAATCTTTCTTTTTGTTGGAGTTTATTTACAAGAATAATCGGATGTTTATAGGGAAGTAGAGTTAGTTGAATATTTAATTGCAGAACGAGACATCAAAGCTGACATCATTAGGACAATTATGCAGACCAGCTTCGTCATCGTAAGAGTAGCTGTAGGCAGAAGGACAACTTTTGTGAATCAAATCGACATATTGAGTTCGGACGACTAAACCCGCACGGCACTCCTCCGGGTAGATGGGTGGAGTCGGGCAGCAGAGCAAAAGACCTGGGAAGGTATCCTCAGGATTACCAAGTCCGAATGGGGGAGGGTAGTTCCACTTCTTGCAGGGGGCAAGGCAAGCCACCGTCCTGCCGTTCTTGATAACCCTCAAGTCTCCAACGTCATTCTCCCCGGTTGGGCATCGGTCAAGAGCCAAGTTACAATTTGTTGGGACGCAAGCTCCTCCCTGAGTAATATTATGTGTAAGTAAAGTTTTGGATTCTTATGCAAGATAAGCCAAAATACCCGTAAAAAGACGTACCGTCTTGGATGGAATGATCGTAGCTGCAAGGGAGTATCCATCGACCAAACTGACATCGTACCAAACGTCATTACCGTCTCCTAATGGGCCGAAGAAGAACTCGACCTTGGTATCTGCAGGAGGGTCACAACCGGTTGGACCGCAAGGGTCGCTCGATTGTCCTACTTCACAGTTTTGTCCACCGCCGTCACACCCGGTCTTGGGCCAGAAACGACCACCCCAACCTGAATCGGGGATTTGATAAGTGTAACTTGATCCAACTCCGAGTCTCTGAATACCTCCGGGAAGCATGGGGCCCTGAGCGTTTGTCAAGGGGCTGATCCAGATGTCCATGCCGCATTTGTTTGCGAAGTTAATTTGCCGAGCTGAGGCTAGGGCCACTAGGGCCGCGATCAGTAGAATAACGCGCATTTTAAATCTGAAAAATCCAGAAGGAGTTATACATAAAAAAAGGATTTTAAACTCGGGTTTTATTAACGATTTAACAAAGGATGACGAATAACTTACCAGTTGTCTGTAGTTGAGTCGAACGACTGTCCTGAGGTTCAGGTTTATGCAGACCTTTTTATATAAATTGGTGTTTTCATCTTTCTGGTTAAGTGATAAAGATTTGATTGATTGATTGAGTTTGCATTATGATTTCGAGAGGTTTTAGTGGATGGAAAGAGATGTCAATAATTTTTATCGCGAGTCTTAGTCGAACGTTTTTGCATAAAAACTTGCATGAAAAGGTAGATAAAGATTTAGACATGGGAACAAATTGAAATTGAAGTTGTTGTTGCAGAGTTGTTAACCATTTTTATGCAATGAGACATAATGCTAATTACTAAGCAAATCAATCGGCATTTACATGATAAACATTTTGATCATTCGGTCTGGCCTTTTTTCTACCACATGTGACAGCGATATGTTTGCCATTATATAATATACAATTATTTTAAAACCTTTAACAGGATGATAATTGATGTGATAATGATAAGCGTCGTAGTCGTGTGTTTGATTCGGGGCTTGTTAACGCATTCAATGATGGAATAATACAAACAATCTCAAATGTATTGGCTCGTGTCTCGTGTGCAAGATCAATAAGCTCATTTTAAGTAGGTTTATCGTATCAAATTTTATTGGATTTATCATTGAATTCAAAAGTAGACGAGCATGAGCTACACATAATATTTACACGTTCTGATTCTTTTAAAACCATCAATAAAAAGGCCACATTGAGATGACAGATGAGAGAGATCGTCGTAAAATGCCATAAATAGCGTTTCATCTCCTGTAATTCAACTTCAAATGCATATTCTGTCCTTCCCCTTGCCCTCACCCAAATGATATGACCTGTGACCTGTGACCTTATCATGACCATCCAATTGCATGTTAAAAAAGTAAAAAACTTTATGGGTTTTTGAGCTTTTTGGCTGAGTATTCTTGGAATTATGGAATGTTCACGAGACAAAGACAAGATCAGACGATGGTTTTATGGACATTCTGATTCTGCTCATGATTTCTGTTAAAATTTGCAATTTACTGTTTAAAAAACGTACGAATTGAATGAAATTAAATTATGAAATATGAATTTGTGATTTTGTAATTAATTAATTAAACAAACAAAACAAAGTAGGTAGGTAGCCTATATCCTCGCCCATACGCCGCGGCTTGCTTGCATATGAAAAAATAAATGTTTGGAAGAAAGTTCAACATGGAGAGATACTTCTTATAACTTGTAAAGGATAGGCGTGCGGTGCGGCATAATAAACGAGGGCGGCATATAGGCGAGTATTTATTTAGGGTACCATTGAGTCAATCAAACTGAGAGTGGATGCCGTCTACTTGCAGAAAAACTAAACTGCGAAGGAACGCCGTTGCTAGAATTTTTTGTCTTTTTTTGAATGCTATAAACGCTGCATTTTATTACGCAAATTCCGAATAATCTGAACTTAAATTTGTTCACAATTCATCTGTTTCTGCTGCTCTCGTGATCTTGATTTTATTCTGTTCATTTTAAAAACATTTTTAGTACAATTTTTGGGAAAAAGTTAAAAAAAAAACCAAGGCGTCTTGTGTTTGTGCAGCTTTTTTAGGGGATCGTGTGTGGCTGTGGCTTGTTGTTTTTGGGGACGGATTGGAATTGGAAATTGGTAAGGTAGAAACGCTGTTTTTCTTGGAATTTCTAAAAAAAGGGGTCAAAATCAAGCCTTATCAAGCTGGTGGTTACGCAGTTAAAAAACCGTGACATGTAAATTGTATTTAAAAACGTTATTTTTATTTATTATTTACTGAATTGAGCTTGAGATACCGTATTTCCTGAAATGGTTGCCCCATTAAATAGTTTTCTAATAACCCCCCCCCCCACCTGTACATTTTGTTTCCGTATTCCGTATTAAAATAAAGGTATAATTTACCGTCACACTTTCAGGTATTTTGAGTGTTTCTTCAATGTTTCCCAGTAATTCCCCAGGGGGAATTATATCTGGAATTGCGGTAGTGCTGTAGTTGAGCTATAGGTATCTTCGTGTCAAGGTTTATTACACTTTTGGTCATGTTATTGAGGCGTTTTAAGGGGCAGCCTTTTAGATTTAGATGTATTATTGGAAAAATAGCATTTTTAAAATATAAAAATATGGTTGGTTTTGTTGGTAGAAAAATTCGAAATGCGGCTGACACGAAGCATGAAACGGGAGCTGAACCGGCCCCCCTTGCAGCTGCGGATAATAGATACAGCTAGACTGCTTCAGGAAGACAAGGTCCGAGTGAAGGAAGAACGTGACCTGGATAGGGAAATTGAGCAAGCTGAGCGACAGGATCAATTAATGGAATATGATCCCTTCGCTGAGTATTCTAGACCTGAACCAACTCAAAAACAGCAACAACCGAAGAAAAAGAAACTTCCAGCGATAATCGCTGCGGAAGGGGACGACGCTTTGGAATTTGGAGTTGAGGAAGAAGGAACGTCGAACAAGAGGCTGAAAGCTGTAAAGACTGTCGAGATGGATGACTGGAGTCGTCTTTGTAGTGACACTTTGGATGACTATGATAACCTTCCTGTGGGGGTTATGGGAGCGGGCAAGGGGGAGACTTTACCTATTTATGAGTTCCAAAGCGTCTGGGAAAAAATTATACCGACGGCAAATGCAAGAAATCCTATTCCTTGGAGCCAGGATCCTGCCGTTCCTCCGAGTGACATGCGGCCTAAAATTTTGTAAGGTTTTAGTTAGCATAAAAGTTTGGTATGGACAGTTTGATTGGTTAAATTATTGGTCTTTCGTCTAATTTTAGGTCGGTGGTTGGGTCTGTGAGCCTTGGAACTCTGTTGGATTTGAAGACAGTTTCGAACGGCTGTACTAATACGGAGTATGATGAAAGTTCGTTTACTCCGTTAGTGATGAGGGTTAGGAAGCCGAAGGCTACTGCTTTGGTGTTCGCGTCAGGGAAGATGGTCATCACGGGAACAAAGTCGGAGGAAGAGTGTTTCCGGGCTGCGAAGCGATTTAAGGACAAGATTGGTAAGACTGGGTTTCGTGTGTCCATCGAGGGTCTGCTTATTCAGAATATTGCGGCGTCTGTGAAGCTAGGATTTCGGATTCGTATTCATCTTCTTGCTAAGGATAAGATGTTGACTCGTCAGATTGGGTACTGGAAGGATTTTGTGACGATTTTAATAATTCATTTGGAATGGTATGAAGTAAAACGGATGGTTTTATTTTCAGATATGAGTCTGAACTGTTCACAGGAGTGAGTATTCCTTTGGTTTGTCCTAAAGTGAAAGTTTCTTTGTTTCGTACCGGCTCGATGCTAATTACAGGTATGAATTGTGAATATCATTATAAGGATGGAGTTAATTTTACTGTTAATTATTTTTCGGTGCTTTGAGTTATCTCAAGCTGAAGAGTGATGAAACGGGCGTTTTTTTATTCTAGGAGCTAAGGATTGTCATGACGTGTCGGAAGCCCTGAGAATTATCTACCCGTTTGCCAAAATGTATGCAAACTAAGGTACAAAATCTAACTGATGAATTGTCAAACGGCCCATCATATAATGCGAATTACAGCAAATATTCCTCGTGTCAAATAATCTCCTTGCTTCACCGAGTCCAGTGCTCTTCCACGATTTCCTGTGTTTGTGTGTGGACCATTGGCTCTTGTTTATTAATAGTTTGATAACCTAATTTCGTATTCTTGTTTTTATTCCTGTTATTTAGTTAGTATGCATTTACAACGAGGGTAAAGCTAAGGCTTAGATGTTCAGTGTGTGGCGATACAAGTTGCAAGTAAAAATGTATGCTTTTTGGTAATTTACAAGTCATGTACGGACACAGGAATGTTCAATCATAAATCATTACCTGCAGAGATTGCTGGGTATTGCAGGCAGGCTTAATCCTATTTCATGCTTATGTCATGATAATTTAGCAACGTGAGCGGTGATATGACTGATTTGGTACGGGAGTACTTCTAGCACTAGGAATTTTTGTGAAGAAAATGAAGGGTTTCCTTCATTTACATTATCCTTGCAGTTTATATTAGCCGTGCTTGTAATACATAGTCTATAGACGCATTATGTACTGGTACTGGTATTAGAGTAGGATAAAGTCATTATGCAAGTTGCCTGCTGCTTTTGTTTCGTTGTCTGTTACCCGGATTCGGGTAAAAAGTCCTGGTTCTTAGCTTCTTGTTTTCATATCAAGCCAGGATCTCAAGGCAGACGGACACAGACCTCGTAGTAGTTTCTCACTTTCTCTGAATCTCACATTTCTCGGGTTGAAGAAGATTACTCAGGGAAGAAAGTGAAACTTTTTCAGTTCTTGATCAGTCGCTTCCTATTTGGGAGATTTAGTTACACAGATCAGCCATTTGAAGGTTGTGAAAGAATCGATTTCTAAGTGACTTTTGGTGAAAAACTATTTCTGTTTGTGATCTTTCTTCGTATAAAGAAGAATTAAAAGAAAGGAATACCTGCACAGCCTTCAACTGTTAACTTTTGGAAAGTTGGATTGCATTGTAAGTTACGTTTCCGTTTGTTAGATTAAAGTTAAATTTCATAAATTGGGATATTAGGAACTGTTTTATTTCTCGCGTCTCATTTATTAAAAGCCTAATTGTAACAATGACACTAATTAGGGCTAGATTTTTGGTTCTAAGTAAGGATTAAAACATTAGCGATGAAATGATGAAGGCTTTGGCTTACAATTTATTCGTTTTGGGCTAATACGGAAGAAGTTTTAGACTGAGAAAATACCCATTTCATAGCTAGGCTCGGAGCTTTGCCGTTTCATCATTAATGTGTATTTTACTTTGCATAGATTACAGTTCCGCATAAATCTATTTCATGAAACTACACTACAAAGACCAACAAACATGCGTTCATTTCTGTGTACAACATTCTGCACGAAGTAGATTCAGACACGATCAATACTTTCCTTTGTTACGTCTACAACGCTCTGTGTAGTCATTTGATGTGTTTTGTAATAAAAAGCGTACTCATTTCTGCAATCTTTTTCCAGATTGCTTGCTCCACTTTTCGGGTTGTCAGTCTGTCGTATCATCAGAGAGGGAAGGATTGCACCCAACTAGGTCAAGATCCACTCGATACCCGATCTCCTTATAATAAAATCTTAACAACTCATCTGAAGAATCAAATCTCTTTGGCCTAGAAAGGCGAAATCTGATTTAATCAGACAGAACGTTACATTATTATAGTATATCATACCAAAATTGTACATCGGGTTAGACCCTATTAGGAATAAATAGCGTAACTCCATTAATCATGTCTCAAACAGGAAGTACAAGCCGAACAGTAGGTTCCCTAGGTTCGTCCACAGAGTCGACGATAGGGTCGGTCGGGAAGCAGTCAGACTTTAGCAAAAAACACAAGAAGATCATCCGAATCCTTACTGTTGGAGCTTATATCATGAGCGTATCAACGGCAGCGATACTTCTAAGTGCTTATTACATCTTTATATGGAATCCCGAACCAACAAACACATCCCCCACGCCCTCGGCTCACGGTCAGGCATCGTCCTACTATAACAACGCTGGAGTTGGAAGTGTCTATTCTCGCCAGACGTCCTCAGTCCTACATGCCCCTTATCCTTCGGAGATTGCTAAACAAAAGGTTTCCAAGAAGGGTACCCATCACAGGATGCCCACACCGCAGAGCCTCGTTATGGATAAGTACAGTGGGGTCAGGGGGAGGAGTACTACGCAAAACCTGGCTCCGGTGTCACCTCCGCAGATTTATTATGGGGGAAGGACAGGTCCAAGGATCAGGGGGACTACGCCTACTCCGAAGATGCTTATTTCAGGAAATACTTGAACCGTAGCTGAGGTTTTATGGCTGCCTAGCTTAATTTCTAGCATAGCAATAGCAGAAGGTGGTATGTTACCATTTCAAGGGATTTCGGGGACATGCTTTGACGAAGGAGTGATGGGAAATGTGCATTTTTAAAAAGGCTGAATCAATAAATAAACTGATCTTGGAACAAATTATATTCTACTATATAGAACAAATGCCTACTACTATTTTCCCAGAGGCTTGTCCTCCCTTCGTTATAATTAAGGATGGGGAGAATGTAATATTATGTATTAACTATTGCTATTTTTAGCGTTGATACGTTGACCGTGCTAAATTCTGTAGAGTTTGAAACAAGTTAGCCATATTATAGAACTTGATGCACTTTCAAATGACAGTTTTTTAGATACTTTTATTAGCATTTATTACTACTACTACATTGCAGGTAGTGTCATTAGATTAGATGTTAACATTTCTTTCTATACTTGATACTTTAGTAGATTTGATATATTATTATATTGAAATATGTTTGGACTGCACTATTTGGTGACACAATAAAATATTTATTCCATAATTAATGTATGCCAATTTGAAAAGATGCATTACTTTATTTATCCCATTCAGATGAAGAAATGGCTTGTGGTTGGTATGATTTATTCAACGTCAAACAATAGACGTTCATCCTCGGTCGGACTGAACTTGAGTCTGAGATGTTCAACCTTCGTTACAATTAGTTTTGGAAGTTTCATATTCCTTAATCTTCTAATTCTTGAAGTTGACCTTTGAGTTGAAAGACATTGACCTAAGAATTGGACGTTAACTTTAGCGTAAATTTCCCGTAAATCCAATTAATACGTCTTTAATCCGATTTCCGTTTTATTTACTGGCCGCCTTATCATTATCATCATCCATTTTGTTATCCATCTAATAACTAAAGGTTATAATCCCATCATTGGAGAGTGATGGAAAAAGTTTGCTAAGCTGAGCTTGAGCTTTGCCTTTGCTCTCCAAAATTAATCCCTTTCCTTCTTTCTTTTAAAGGATGATTGTTTCTCAAATAATTATATTTCGTTTATTGGTCTATTATTCTATTTTTAATTAAGCTTTACATAGGCTTCTTATTATTTACTCCATTCGAAAACTACTAGAATCACTGCAAAAGTACAGTCACTTTACTGTTAATTTATATTTGTTTTTATGAGATTATTATGTTGGTTTCTTTTGTTTGTTGTAAGATATAGTCATTTATCTGAAATTTCCCTGCCATAAACCTTAATTACTGTTCATATTAGCGTTAAAAGTTAGATGAACTACGATGTTGTTTTCAACATGATGACGAATTCATGCGATGGGAAATGTGACCGTTGGAGTGGACTGAGTTCGTTTGGCAGGCTTCCAATCCCAATTCGCATTATGATTTAGGACGAGGATGATGAAACTTAGGAAGCATTTTTGACATAGACAAAGTATGCATTTTTGAGGCTTTTCGAATCTATTAGTAATTGAATTAACTAACCTTCCGCACCACTACTACTTCCATGCCTGTCATCGCATCCGAGAGTTAATAATGTCAAGCATTTTGCTAAAGCTCGTGAAGTTCGGTTGGTGCAGGCACGTTGCGAAGTCTTATGTGAAAGCAAAATTACATTTTTGCCAACGTGTAAATTCTGTTAAGTAGGTGTGGACAAGGCATGGCGATAACTTCACTCCGAACTATAATAATGGTAAAAGCTTCGATGGAGGTTGGAGTGGAAATTGTAAATCTAATTTGTATCAAACAACTTTGTTGGCTTTAGTACGTACAGACTTCAACTCAGGGATGCATGAATAAAACTTATAAAATTGACAAATACTTGAGTAAATGTACTATATACTTTCTGGATTTACACTGGGTATTCCAAATAAGGTTAGGTTGGTGGTCTTCAATTATTATGAATCAGGGATTTCTTCACTGCTATTCGAAAGGCTGGGAATATTATTCTTGGAAATGCTATTTCAACATTTTAGTAGATACAATCCGCATGATTTTTGCTTCTATTCTTTGGGAAAAGGAAGCAGTTTTAATGACATTTTGAAGAAGATAACCCTTTCCCTATTGTTTCCAAGAAAAACAATTAATTTACAAGCTTCATTAAGGTCACTTCCTAACCAGAAGGGTTAGGTAAGGAAGGTAGGCGTATGTATGGAGGCTGTGGTCGCCCTATTTCTAGAAAATGAGATCTAATTTCCTCATCCAATTAACCGAAAGTGGTCACCTTTTCCTGGTCCTGTCGTATCTTATTTTGTAGAGAGTGGATCTAGGAAATGCCGTGTCTTGTAAGCGATCAACTTTACGACCTCCCTCCCTAGCTGCCTGGTTTTATTTTAGCACTTTAGCGGAGGAAATAAACCCCTAATATGGGAGATCCAGAACCGACATTACAAATCGTTTGGAAACTCCACATATTATGAGAGGGTTACGCAACGACGCTATGCTTAGGGGCTTTTGGTGGATTTCTACGTTCTTCTATATCCATTTAACCTGGCAAAAAGTGTAATTCAGCCCCAAAATCGGCTGCAAACTCCGAAGCCTCAGCATTATATTTACCCGTTAAACCCTTAATTGCTAAACCCCGTGCAGCTCTCTGAATACTATCACAAGTTTACAGAGAAACCTGAGATGAGACCTGTCAGTCATTCAACGAATGCATAGAAGATTTCAGCTATCTAGTAGGCAAAGCTGAAATAATAATACCGTAGTAATTGTACCCAATCTTTCGACCCAGTTAAGGGAAGGAACGTCGGTTTAGGTGATTTCCGGTTTAATAGCTCCAAATCCTACCTACTTTACCCAGAAACAAAATGCATGATCTACTTTACTCGAGGTGGTAATGTTGCATGTAGTGCTGTATATACTTGGTCCATTTAATCAATCTCTCTCTCTCTCTCTCCCTTTCCGTAATAAAACCTTGTTCCTGTGAACCCAATCCAATTATAATCTAACAACGGTCATCAAGTCAGATCAGATTTAATCTCTCAGCTTTGCATAAACTCGGACTCGGATTGAGGTTAAGCTGGGTGAGGCCAAATAACATAATTTGATGTGGAGAATGATCCTATTCTATTTAGGTGCAGGTATAGGATAATCTGCAGAGATTTGGCTGCTGCTGCTGCTGAATCTAATGCAATGCAGTAGTAGTGAAAGGGACGATAAAATTCAGTGAAATTAAGTAATTATTTACGACTTTACCATCACAAGCATCATAATTTTCGCAATAGAAGCAGCCTCGGGATATTGTTTCCAAGAGTTGAGTTGAGGTAAATCCGTAAACTGAGGTTTAAAGTCAATTAAGCCAATTACATGCACGTTATGAGTTTCATCGTCTCTGCTTTGGTTTGGTTTGACTACACCAATTTATTTACTCAAAAGTTGCAAACCACTGTCATTGTTTTGTTATTTATTCAAACTAAATCGTTGTAAAAAGTGTTGATATGCGTTTTATGAGAATTTTGATACAGATTATAAAAAACATTTGCTCGTTTATTGCTGATAAGAAAAAGGTAGACATGGGAAGGAATATGAAATGATGCATTGATAAAATGATAACTAAATATAATAAAGAATGAACAGACGGTAGTGACGGTCTTAAACAACTCGACCGTATTAATTAAAGAGATTAATTAACATTAACCATTGTAAGCGAAGTCTGAATGATGCAAAGATTTCATTCTATGGGAATTCGCTTCATATTCCAACTGAGCGGATGTGCAGTATTTCCGAAATTCATGAAAATATTGTTGATTATCCCAGGTTGATTCGGGGTAGCTGGTGTAGTTGTAGTAGCTTCCTGAGCATTCGTAAGGCACAGGCATGGCTGCCGATGCATGGATCATGGACTTCCCAAACGCTCGAACGCTTCGTCGAAACAGAGAGCTAAGACCTCGGGGACGCTGCTTTAGTTCTGATATCGTGGATTCCAATTCCTGAAAAACCAAGAAAGTTTCAAGGGTTTTAAAATGTTGTAGAGTATTTTAAGCCATAAACTTTAAATAAGTTAGGGTAGCAAGCGCGATTTATTGTTCTGATTTATGGGATTGGGTTTAAAAAGGGCAAAGCAGTTAAGCAGTTAAGATTGGTCTGGCATAAGTTTACATTACATTTATTTATAAAACAATTGTCATTGTTGAGTTAATTATTTTGACCGAATGCGTTTTATTCTTTTATTTATTTACGAATGGGAAACGCCATAAGCTCGACCAGCAGCACTTGCATTTGCAACTCTCCGTCCCGACTAATGCAAAACGTAGTGTTGAAGTTTGGATCTTGTGATCATGAATTATTCCCAACTACTGGACAGTAAATATGCAAAAAAATACAGAACCTCACTCAGGTCTAAAAGCACGTATGCATACGTCTAACAATAAATGCATTATAAGAAGCAGCAACATAAGGGTTGTTCTGTTTGAGTACAGTTTAGGTTTTATTTCTTAGTTTACTTAGTCAGTAACTGCTCCATTAAAACTATCGATAAGTTCATCCAGCTCTTTTATTTATGTATTGTTGTCATTGAGTTTTAAACCTTGTTGACTGAAAGGTACGGTCCCGAGGCGGAATGATGATGGAATCTGGTTAGTGAAACTGATGATCGGAACCTTAGTTTTGTCTGATGACATCTGAGCACTAAATGACGCCTTCTGAGCCTTCGTCACCTCTTCTTCGGCAATGCGACGTCTATCCTTCTCACTGGGTCTGGCATGCTGAGTACTTGTAGTACTAATCAGCTCATTCTTGGAAATGAGTTGTGACTCGAGGATTTTGATACGTGCTTCTCGAGCCTTAATGTGCATATCTTGGGAACTGATCAATTTATCATTAGCTGAGATCTGCTTGTCTAGAGTATCCAACCGATCATTCAGTTCTTTGATCTGTACATCTTTGGCATTAAGGTCGTGCTCAAGTGCACGGATACTTGTTTTGCTCGCTTCAATTTGCCCATCTTTGGTAAGCACGTCCTGCTCTAGTGCCTTGATACGCTTATTACTTGCACCAAGTTGTCCATCTTTGGCACTAACTTCTTGCTCTAGTGCACTGATACGCGTATTACTTGCTCCTATTTGTCCATCTTTGGTACGCACGTCCAGCTCTAGTGCCTTGATACGCGTATTACTTGCTACTATTTGTCCATCTTTGGTACGCACGTCCAGCTCTAGTGCCTTGATACGCGTGTTACTTGCACTAAGTTGTCCATCTATGGTAGTAATTTGCGTATTCAGGGCACTCATCTGTTCAGCATGATATTAAAAAGAGCAGGGTGTAGTCAAACGATTAGGGTAGGAGTAGGTAACAGTATGGTAGGTCAGATAATTAGGGTACGGTCACAGGTACATTCATTTATTTACCTTAACACGGACTTGCTCCCTGTAATCAGTGGTTTGTGCAACTGGAGCTGTTACGCTGCAAGTGGACGAGGCAACTTCCTCCTGCTTCTGCACTTCAGGCTGACGCTGAGCAGCGACATTAGGCTGATTAGCGTTTTCATTTTGCTTCTTGGTGCTTTCTTCTTTCCTCTTATCTTCTTTTTTCGTCATTTTTTTATCTGCACGTTGTTTCCAATGAGTGGTTAGTCGGGCTCCCATGTTTAGAGAAAAGTACTGAACTAAACCCTTCCATATACTTAAAAGAGGATTCTACAGTTTTTATGAAAGTTTTTAGCTAATTTGATTCAATTAGCTTTTAGGCGTGCAGGCGTTTACTTTGAAGTTGTCAGAGTTTGCGATTAATTGCCATAGTTAGTGATGGTAAAATAGAGGGATCTCCAACACGGTTGGTTCATAGAGATAAAAAAAAGACGAATAAAAGTCTATTAGCTTCTTGAACTATTTGGCTTTTTGGAACCCCTCATTTGCAAGAAAAGAGTATGATTATAGTCGACAGGTTGAAAAAGATAAGGTATGTAGCTGCTGCAGATGCTAAAGCATTATTGCTAGCTTGAGAGCTTTACTACTGAATTGTAGTTTTGGAATGTAAAATCTAATTACGAAAGATATGCTAAATTGGAAATAAAGTTAGTTGGGAATTGCCAACAAATGTGTTTAATTCGTTTTGAACATTTACAAGTCTACACGGACATTTTGTGGGTTTGTTAACTCATTTTGCCAACTCGCATCATTTAGAGACGGAGTAATTAAAATTTAATTTGACTGGTTTGCTTGCTACACAAATCAGAGAGGTAACAAGCCTGACCATAAGCTTTTGCTAAAAGTGGATTCTATAGAGCCACTCACTTATTAATACTTTCCCCTGGGGGCCAGACCTTTTCCCTCTAAATGTCTTGGTTATCATTAGACCGCATTCGGTTTAATTGCATTCAGGGCTTCATCATACGGTATTAGCCCTCTCCTCGTTGAATGAAAACTTAACTTACAGGCAAATCCACTAATCTAAAAATCTCATCTCAGGCACGGGCACGGGCAACTGTCTATCTGCCTCTGCCTCATAAATTATTCTGTTTTGTGCAGTTATGTATGCAAATCTACAAGAGGATTTACTATAAACTTTAAGTTTATTTCCTGGGGAAGGCCGCCTGCACCGAATTATGAACTTTCGGGTATTAGTAAACACGACGTTACATCGGTATTTAATAAACATGCACCCTTGAAGAATAATAATGCTATGTGCGTTATGTCAAGGCTTCTACTAGTGACATTGAATTGAGGACACACGTGTGTTGTGTGGATAGAACTCTACAAGAGGACACACAATACATGTATAGTTCGGCAGACGTAATAAGTCTACCTACCCGCCCCGATTCCCGATCTCTCCGTTAGCAAAAACTATGAAGGAAGAAAGCCCCCGTTTCAACAGGCCGGATGGTTATGGTACTTCTTTACACCAAACTGCAAGAACCACTTTCCTTTTTTCTAAGTTCTTAGCTCTTCAGTTTCATATTGATTTTTATAGGCTGCTTTCTATGTTAAGTTCTTTACTACTACTTGATAGAAAGGTCCATAATACAAGACAAGGAAAAGTAGGAGAATAGACTTCCTCTAGCTCGATGAACTCTGTCGTCTTTTGTCAGTGAAATATTGCATGGTGAAGTGGATGGGCTGGAGGAATCATGGAGTGGAGTATATAGGACAGTACAGGGATATTTGGCTTCTTTTAGGATTCTTTCTTCAATCTAGCGAATATGTTTTTTAATAAGAGATATGCAAGGGTTTTGGAAGGAAAAATTCTAAGTATATCTTAAGTTACCAGAGAAAGCAATGATACTGAAATATCACCGCAAGTGGTGTGGCTGGCAGGCAAATGGGCATTCATTTCGAGGCGTGATTCTCGAGTCTCATGCTCTATTCTTTTGTTGGAATCTGTAATTAAGGGTCGGGAAACCCCAGCCCAGTGTTCACTTTACTTTGGAACAGTTGGAAAGTATAGTCAAATCATAATCAGAGTTCAGAGATGAAACATCTCGTCGGAATGAAATTCTATCAATCAGTTCATCGTGAACGTGATGATGAGTACTGAACTCAGCCATAGGAAGATGAAAGGGTTCTTTAATTAGGGGTTTACTCCAATCCCGTTATTATAGGGTTTTAATGGGATCCTATCCTATTTGACCTCGCTTCTGTAAAGTGAACACTATTATTACTGTACATTTTGACGCTATCCGAGAGGGATTTGTGAACCCTGACCCAATAAACCTTCTATGCTACCGTATTTCCGGAAATTATTCCCCCGGGGAGTTAATTTTCAAAGCCAAAATTGAAAAAACTTTTAACATGGGGAAGATATAGGGCGACTTTTAATTTTTAAGATGGAAAGGATAGGGGGATTTTTTCGTGGGGGGAGTTATTCCGGGGAGGAGTAATTTCCGGAAATACGGTAGTTCCTATAATTCTATACTACTAGATGCCATAGATAGCAGAAATAGTTGAGTAAATCAAACTCGAAGTTTGTGCTTTCACTTCCTTGAATAGTCGACTTATAATTCACAAATGACTTGTATCTATCTGCCAATAGGTAACTAAATATGACCTAAAACCACAACACTACAATCTAGAGGAAGCCACTTGAAAGAGATTTTTGTGCCTTGCTAATTCTCATACTAGAACTCTGAGAATATATTTGTAATTTGCATATTTCTCTATACAACATGCATACACAGTTCATTTACGACTTTAGGTACAAGGAACAAGGAATGCACAAAGTGGCACTTAGATATCTTCTCTGGTGAGGTTTTGGCATATTTTTAGGCTATGGGATTGTTTTTTATTTGACGTTAATTTGCACACGCTATTTTGTAAATTCAGGTTATCGGCTTCAATAGCCTTATAGTGCTTTAACTTGGAGTAAAATCTCAATTGAAAGGTAAAAGTTACTGTCGGTAAAATAACCTCAGAAAACTTAAGAATGTCCTCACACAAAACATTTATAGGTAAAAAGATAATGAATTCAAATTCAATGTAAAGGCCCATAACTGGCTTCCCGATAAGGCTCCAAGTTATAACGGCAAAATAACCTTCATAAGGCTGCACTTTATGGAGTTTGTGCCATGAATTTTAAGGAAGAGACAAGTTTACCCAGCAGAATAGAACTAGACGATCTTTGATGACACTTTTGGATGGATTGCAATTTAAAACTACAGCACCCACATTACTAACAAACATATAACCTCAACTCAACCTTTCTTAGTACCAACTTTCGACAAACTAGAATGTCACTTTACTGCTCCCCTAGGGCCTGTAAACACGAGGAACAAACATCGTTCTGCGGGTCAACCTTAACCTTGGTTTTGGTTGGTTCATCCCAATACACGTCAACGCAACATAAGGAATGTGAAGGGTCCCCTTTCAATAAATTACTTATTGGCCATTGTACATCTATATATTTACTTTTTTATGCCAGCCGATCATATAGCTTAAAGCTTGCGAATAACTTACAATTTTAAAATACGTTATTTTCTTCTTATTTCCAATTTTAGTACACTTATAATAATGTTGCGAAGACATATTTTTTCATAAAATTGACAGCGACCGACAGTTTTGTCAGGTTTTAGCAAACTTTAAAAAGAAGTATTCATCATTATTACAATTTCAAGCAACCATTCTAATAAATAGGAATAAAGTCCTTGGGAAAGTTCAACTGGGTGTACTATTATCCCTTTTACAGACAGTAACCCTCATGCATACACCAAAAAGTTCCCAAAGTACGTGTGGATTATAGAAACCTAAAACTTCTCTAGCATAAGATCCTATAAGCTTTTTCATTAGCTTTTGTTTGGACTGGCTGAACGTTCCAAAGATCCGATCTTTTCAGCGATCCAATACTGCCTTTCTCCCAGGAAGATTTAGGAGCCTTTCACATCACTACAACATTCTATCTTTACTATTCTCAACACACAACCCTTTACAACAATGTTCTTTCCATACTGCTATTTTCTAGATAGATCAATGTAATAATAGAGCCTATGATACAGAAAAAATAGGGTGAAAGCAGTGCCCATATAATTTACTAGTTGGAGGATGAAACTTAAAGTGCTCTCCCTATCCCTACAGCCATTTCTGTACTTTCTCCGTATTTATTATTGAAGTGAAGCAAGCACCCATGTAGAAAGATTATGATTGCCAAGGAGGAATACTTAGTAGTGGTAGTGAAGTCGAGAGATGCTCAAGAAAGACTTTGAATGACGCAAACTGAATCCATGTTATGTAATGATAGTAAATATGTGCACTAAGTACCAATTGATCTTTCGGTTCATACTTATCCATAAGGTTGCTCATAATAATGGGCTAAAACTATATACTTCCTAGACCTTGTTAGCCCTGACTGAATAAAGTTATTCGACCAAGAGTTATATTGTGCTACATGAAACATGAACAAATGATCTTCTAGTTATACGACCCAACGGGAAATCTTTATAACTTGACAAGACTGAAGTAAAAATTCAGATTCTATAAGTTAAGGAAGATTCAATTTTACATTTTTGTTTTGAAAAACTTTATTAATTAAAAAATGGTTTGATTATGGCCTTTTTAGTGGTTAGTTTGGTGGTTTTTCTTTACCTGTGTTTTTAACTGTTAATTAATTGCGGGTGGCTGTGAGTGACACGTACAAATATTATTTTATCCTAGACGAAATCACTAAATCCCATTAGGGAAGAGAAACCATAAAAAGGTTTAGAGATATCAAAATAGTACCACTACTCTTTTGGCAGTTCGTTATGTAATCCTCGAAGATTGTGTTAACGTTACTCGAGGCATCAGCGAGTTTAATCTATCTCTCTTTTTCGTATGTAATATTATTGCAAAACCTGGACTTGCTTTTGTAGTTCGATCCGAGCGTTGCAAACGACATGTGAAGAGGCCATAAAACATTAAAAACTCACGTGGGTGTGTCACTGCTTTTGCATGGTTTGCATGAATTTGTCATATTTGTTATGTAGTTCTGCATAATTTAGAAAATGATCACGCTTCAAGGCACTAAGTTGCCAGAATATCATGAATTTTTGTACTGCTCACTTGGGCGTTCATGGTGAATTTTTCATTTGTGCGATGCAAACATGACTGACTGTTTTTTTTTCGACTAGGCGAATCACCAAGAAAGTATTTCTGATTGAAGTTTAATTTGGGAAACAAATTATTCAGGACACAAAGGTTTGTATTTGAAGAGGAAATTCCAACCAAAGTAATGAGTGAATTTCAATAGATGAATCCAAAGATTGCTTTGCGTTTGATGAATTTGTTTAATTAATTGGTATTGCATTTCACGGAGTACATAAGGGAAGAGTTTTTATTCGACTCTTTATGTCTTGGATAAAGACTATAAATAGTAGATCTCGTAACTTTTTTTACTACAACTCAACGCAAACACAGTGTTTTACAGAAACTGCAGAAGAAGTATTGTTTTAAGACTGCGGCTTTTAGGACATAAGACTATAAGTTTCTTCCTCGGAGACGAGTGATACTTTGTCCATGATGGATTGAGGAAGGACAAAAGTTGAGAAACTTCTGAAACTTGTGAACAAAATATTCATATAGACTCTTTAAATGATTGTTATCATTATACAACGCCTTTTGCTAGTTAGAGTCGTACTAGGAATCCGAAGCTTTAGTAGTCATACGATAAGATGCGGTAGGTAAAATGCTTTGCTAAGTTTTCAGAAAAAATTATACCAGAAAGCGTTAGTAATGACGTAAGTACCGTTAGAGTAAAGGACAAAAGTTGAGAAACTTGGAACAAAATATGACTGATTTTTTTAATGATTATTATCATTATCTTTATCAAACGCCTTGTAAAGTCGTACAAATCATAATCCAAAGTCTATATTTTTCCTTGGTGTAGTTTATACATGAAAGTGGGATTTTTACAGTCTAACTGAAGGATAGTAGGTAAGAAGTAGTTTGCTACGTGCCCAAGAAAATCATAGCATGGACCATTGCATTAGTAGGAAAAATAATGTTCACGTGCAAGGAAAGGATATTATTATTATGATATAATATTAGAATCGTACAACCAGGCAGGACCGGAAGCTGGGCTAAATTGAGGGAAACTAATCCGAGAAAGGAAAGATTATATGCGAAAGCCTCATTCTATATAATATTATTACTTCTGGGCCAACGGACTCATAAAAAATCTTGCCAGAATATAAAACTTATCATTAAGTAAAGTATCTTTTCTACAAACACACGGTTCTAGTAGGGAACATGAGTAAGTTTAGGAATGGGTTTTGGGTGTCTTATCCTGGAGTTTGGAGTTGCAAATACCTCAAGAGTTTGTTTGAAAAAATAGGTTTTATTGAATTCATCATATTGTAATTTACTGAAATTAAAGATAACTAGAGTTATCTCAGTTTATGAATTTAGGAAATTTCTGACACGGATGTTTCTATTCCTTGGCTTTATAAAGTAGTCATTGATTTCATTGATGGGGCATTTTTCAATCTGTTTAAAAGCCGATGACTCAGAAACCCAGTTGTATTCCATGGGAGGACCGCAACAGATGCAGCTATTAGTGGTCTGAGTGGCCTCTTCAGTACCATCTTTGCCAATGTTTGGGTGAGCAAAGGACGTGTCGCAAACGCTGGGACTTTCTTGATCTATAAAAATAATAGGCAGGAGTTTAGTAGGTCTATAATTAATATCAGATTTAACAGATTTCCCGTGCAAAAGTACCCAATATAAATCTGTGGCATCTAGCCATGGACGTCTTTATTTTTAGTTGTTCTTTAAGGTTAGTTATTTCTTCATCCTGGGCGGTGAGTCGTAGATCTTGGGTGTTGATGCGTAGATCTTTAGACTTCAGCAGTTGATCCTGATTAGCAATTAGCAGTTCCTTGGCCGTAAGTTTGACACCCATATTCCTGATTCGATCATCCCTAGAACTAATGACCGCATCCTGGGTACTGAGGCGCTGTATTCTGGAACTGAGTTGTAGATTTTGATTCAGGATTATCAGATCCTTCTGACAGAGCTCCTCATCTTTAGTAAATAGTTTTTCATCATTAGCAATGAGCTGCTGATCCTTCTTGTGCAGTTTCTCATCTTTGTTACGGAGTTCTTCATTCTTAGCCGTGATCAGTTGATGGTTGGTATTGATTTCTTGATCTTTCATAGTGATTTTATGGTCCCTCGTGTTGACTTGCATTCTCAGAGTATCCCTTAGAGCCTCACAGCCACTGATGTGCCTCTGTTGGGCAGTGATCTGCCTATCCTTCAAACCCAGTAGTACGTCCTTATGACAGAGTAATTTATCCTGGTCAGTCATCTTGAGTCGCAGGTCGGTTATTTCAAGAGCTAAGGCACGCAGTTTCTCATCTTTTTCCATTAATTGTTCAGCCAGGATTACTTCCTGAGTTTTACCCATAACTTCCCCCATTCTTGTTCGTTCCAAATTTTTACGGTATTGACAAAATTATCTCACAAATTATCTTTTTATGAACGGGCCACAGAAATGTGACCCAGGATATGGAAATCGTCATAGTATCTTTCTGCATGCTATTCGTATGCTCTAAAAGCGTATTTACAGCAAGGCATTTAAAGTCATCTCATGGTATTTTTTTTAAATAAAGGCCATTTCTTAACACGACTAAAAAATTCTGCTTCGAAGCAAAACTTTAATGCGATCATGTCTAGTTTAAGAAAGCTTCTCACGACCCATAAAAGATGCTGTTAATTTATGTTTGGTTTTATTGATAATCCTTGATATGCATTTTTTACTGGAATTTAAGAAATACAGCTATCTTTTATCCAGGAAGGTTCAAGGAAGCTGATATGCATTACATTTTTTTGACCTTGACTTTCTTATTTCTAGACTTTATAAAGAAGTCTTGGCTTTCTCGGGGGTTTCTCTGTTTATAAGCAAGAGATTCTTTAAACCGGTCAAAGTCGAAGCTCCTTGAGGATGAAGGGTCACAAGAACTGTAGATTTTGGAGGCATCAGTGCTATCTTCAACCTTAGTATTGGTAGAATGACCGCCGCTGTGGTCGATGCTGGAAGTTTGATCTGGGGAATTAAATAAAGGTGGAGTTTAGTAGCTTATTCAGAATTTATTGTAATCTTAATCAACATGTAAAAGAATCCCCTATGCCAGAGGTATGCTTATCATGTCCATACCGAATCCAAATCTGTGGCCCAAAGCGGCCATGGATTGTTTTATTTTTATCTGTTCCTCAAGTTCCTCTATAAGATAATCCTGAAAGCTGGGCCCGAGGTCCTTGGACTTTATTAATTGATCCTGATAACTGATTAGCAGCCGCTTTGCCTCCATTTGTCTTTCCTTATCCTGGATTTCTTCATCTTTAGAACTAATTAGCAAACGCTGGTTACTAACTTCTTGAAGTGTAAAACTGATTAGTTGTTTCTGGCCGACGATTAAAAAATCCTGGGTACTTATTCTCTTATCTTGAACGTTTATTTTCAACTCCTGAATACTGATCAGCTCGTCCTTGCTATAGGCTTCTATCTGTTGATCGCTTATTTGCAGATCTTTGGTACTGAGTTTCTTCTTCAGAACAGTGTTTTCAAATGTCAATGATTGAATTAGCTCGTCCATATCCTCCAATTGCTCATCTTTGAGCTTTAGTTTCTCCTGTAATTAAAGTACAGGTTCAAGGTTAACGTTTTTCTAAGTAGATAATAGAGATTTTTATATAAATAGGATGGGGTATGTAGGGGTTAACCTTCATGGTGGATTTGTACTTCTTTTCTCTCCGAGTGGGTCTTCTTACATATTTTGCAGCGTCGAAAAACACACGCTTGAGTACATTAATTGAGCTAGTAAACCAATCCAACCGCTGGGAAACTTGATTGTTTTGAAAGTTATTGTCTACAGTTTCTTGAGGTTTGTGGAGTCTTTTTGAAGTTTCAATGCTCGGAGTTTGGCTGAAAGGATCTGACTCGGAAATTTGTAAATCTTGACAGGAGTCCTTGGTAAAAGGTTTTATGATCCAAAAATATCCTGAAACAATGCTGGTGAGCAGATTGTTATAAAGTCGTTGAAGCAATCCCATGCTGGTTTTGTATTAGATTAAATTACTGATCTTTAAAGCGTCGTCCATACACCGGCCGTACCCAGGACGGACAGCCTCGACGGAACTCTAGAGTGTTTTTAGTTATCGAAGCGCTTATCAAAAGTCTCATTCCACTCATTCCTTGCATTGTCATAGTATCATCTCTATCTTGACCTGAGACAAGTATGCTGACACTGAGTTGTCAAAGTAAACGGCGTGGGTAGTTATCTTGTAAAGTTTTGCCATAAATATAAGATATTACCGAAGTTAAAGTTAGCACATTAACATTTTAGTGGAAAGATGAATACGAAGGACAGTTTTGAATTTAATTTCAAGAGAGCAAGACAGTTATTGTGCTTTTTAGCATGACGGCAAAAGTGTCTAGTTTATTTCACATTTAGTTACAAAGTTAGTTTTTTTCTGTTAGAAAGGACACATACATTATAATTTACTGCGGGCTTTTCTATCTTAATTCTACGGCTTCAAAAGCCATGCAGCAGCGGCCACCTTGCGCTTTGGTATGCATGAACTCATCAATCCAAGCGAGATGTCTCGGCCTTACTGTCGACTGGAGCGAGCAACTTGATTGACCTTGGGGGCTGCAAAAAATGGAAAATGGGGTTAAAAATAATAGCATGTTTGAGATTATACGTATCTTAGGGCATCTTTAGCTTCAAAAGGAAGGGTCAAGGGTTAAAGCAAGCCCGTTTCCTGTATGATTATTACCTCTTTCATGTCGTTATGTTTGAGGCGGTCAGGGTTGAGGAGGCCAGCAGTGGCAGGTATATCTTGGAGAACAACTAAGTTTTCCACGGTACAAATAAGTTCATCCTGAGCTGTGGCAATGATTGCCTCATTTTGGGATTCAGCGATCGGTTGATCCTGCCGAGAAGTGATGTCTTCATCGTAAGGGTTGAGTAGTTCGTCTTGAACACTGAGTGGCTGACTTTCCGGCGTAGTGATTACATCCTGGACTTTATTTTGTAGCTCATTGATTAATCGCTCGTTATCACGGATAACTTGATCTCTTTCCATTATAAACTGTTCCATTGTACGGATTGCTATATCTTTCCGAATAATAGCTTGCGCCTGGGCGCTGATGTCGTCTTCCTTCTTGCGGATTTCTACATCCTTCTCTTCGATTACTTTAGCTTTCTCTGAGATAACTTTAGCTTGGAATGTGATGTCGTCATCTTTGATCCGGATTATTTCCTCTTTCTTTGTAATCAGTTCAGCTTGAATGCTGATGTCGTCATTTTTTGTGCGGATTATTTCATCCCTCTCAGTTATCAGTTGAGCTTGCCTGTCGAGATCATCATCTTTTCTACGGATTATTTCATCTTTCGTAATAAGCAGCAGAGCCTGATGGTGGATGTCGGCATCCTTCTTGAGAATAACGTCATCTTTTTCGCCAATTTGTGTTTCCTTGTCAAGGATAACTTGCGCTTTAGTGGCAATGTCATCATCCTTTGTACGGATAAGCTGGTCTTTTTCGCTAATCACCTTTTCTTTCTCAAAGATGAGTATAGCCTGTGTTCTGATTTCATCTTCCTTCTTGCGGATTCCTTCATTCTTCTCGCTAATTACTTTTTCTGTAGAACCGATTACCTGAACCTTTTCATTGATTACTTTATCTTTCTGGGCGATTACTTGATTTTTCTGCTTGATCATTTGAACTTTCTCAGTGATGACTTTAATTTTCTGATTGATGACCTTATCTTTCTCATTGATTTCTTTCTCTTTCTGGATTTTGATTTCTTCTATTTGTTTCGTATTCATGAGGAGTGAGTGCGTCTGCTCGTCGATTACTCTCTTATCCCGAATGGATTGTTCTTCTTTCTCACGGATTATCTTCTCTTTTTGAAGTACTAACTCGTCCTTTGTGCTAATTTCTTCAGCTTGATGACTCATAAGTCGATCTTTCAACAGGATCTCCTGATCCTTTTGGATTATTAGTCGGGCATTTTTGACGATTTCTGGACCCTGCTTACTGATTATTTGATTTTTCTTGACAATTAATTGGGTCTGTGTAGCGATTTCTTTAGCTTTGTTGCTGATTTCCTGATCGTTTAATCGGATCTGCTGATCCTTTGAAATGATTTGATCATCTTTTTCACGGATTGATAAAACCTGGTTGATGATTAGTTTGTCCTTGTCAGTGAGTAACAGTTCTTTAGTACGGATTATTTGAGCTTGTGAACTGGTTTCTTGCTCCTTTTTAGCTATTATTTGGTCTTTTTCAATTATTGATTGATCTTGCTTGTTAATTACTTGCTCCTTTTTAGTTAATAATTGGAGTTTTGCTTGGATTTCTTGAGCTTGTAGACTGATTTGTTTCTCTTTTTCAACGATGCATTGGTCTTTGGTGCGGATTTCTTGGGCTTTCTTACAGATTTCTTGATCCTTACATTGCATCTTCTCATCTTGATCAATGATGAACTGGTCTTTTTTGGAAATGTCTTCAACCAACTTACTAAGTTCTTCATCTTGAACTCGTAATTTCTCATCCTTATCTAGGACTAGTTGGTCCTTCGCGAAGACAATTTCAGCCTGATCGTGGATTACTTGATCCTTACACACGATAATCTCATGTTTCTGGGAGAGTAATAACGTCATGCTGGCATTGGCATTCTTCATGGAGCTGGTTAGATCCCCATTGTTCCTGATCAATTCATCTTTCATTCTGATTTGCTCGTCTTTGGCTTCCAGTTGAGCTTTCAGCTTCCGTTTGGAAACGGACTCCACTTTGAGTTTCCTGGTCGTCGACGACGCTTCCGTTTCCTACAAAGACACAAGATAAATGATAAACTTAGCATTTTGTACTTCTGGAGATCTTTTTGTGAGACAATCGATTAAATAATAACCTTATTTTTTGAATTGTCATCTTTCGGGGTTGGCTTCAATCCCATACGTTCTTTTACTGATTTGAAGATGGAGAGGGTCGAGCTGGTGCTGGTCAACTTGGATGCTGCAGGAGTTTCCGCTATTTCTTTATTTTTTTCGACGTCCTCAGCAGCCATGATTGCTGAAGCTTTGCGGGCATTTGTGTTTTTTGCCATCTTTCACAGAACTAATGACTCCTTGTGTGTGTTTACGTTAAAATATCAGCGCAAAGATAAAATGCTTCCGGTTATGGACAGATTCCTATTTCTACTTTTTCTTCGACATTTATTGAGCAATAAGAAGTTTATGGTGCTATGAATTTCTATAGTAATGTTGAAGCAATGTTTTAAGCGTGGAACATGGAAACTTGAGTATCTTTAAAAACGCTGTGTTTATTGAGATATAATTGTAGGAATACATGCATGTATAGGTCTAAATGTAGAGAAAGTGATGATTATGCGACGCTTCGAGTACTCATTTTGGGTTACGAAGGTTAGCAGAGGCTGGTATATCTTGGGGAATCTTTGGGAATTTAAGATTGATCAGTTCGTCTTGAGCACTGATGGGCTGATTTTGCGGAGTATTTATAGCTACATTCTGGGCTTTGATTCGTAGATCCTTGATTACTTTTTCTTTATCACGAATAATTTGATCTCTAGCTGAAATAAGCTGTTCCATTCTATGGATTGTTATATCTTTAGCACAAATCGATTGAGCATGGGACATGATATCCGCATCCTTCTTGCGAATAATCTCATCTTTCTCAAGGATCACTTGAGCCTGTTTGCTAATGTTGTTGTCCTTGCTGCGGATGATTTCTTGACCCTTATCGCTGATTACTTGATTTTTCATCTCCGTGATTATTTTATCCTTCTCACTGATGAGTTTAACTTTCTCTCTAACTTCTTGATCTTTCTGGATGTTGATTTCTTTGATTTGTTGAGCGTTCATGAGAAGTTTTTGAGCCTGCTCGTCGATTACTCTCTTATCCCGAATGGCTTGTTCCTCTTTATCTCGGAGTATCTTCTCCTTTTGAAGTACTAACTCGTCCTTTGTACTGATTTTTTCGGCTTGCTGACTTATTACTCGATCCTTCAACTGGATCTCCTGATCCTTTGAAATGATTTGATTGTCTTTTTCAAGGATTGATTTAACTTGGTCACTGATTAGTTTGTACTTTTCAGTGAGTAAGATATCTTTAATTTGGATGGTTTGAGCCTGCACAGTGATTTTTGTATCCTTTTCGATCATGACTTGGTCTTTAGTGCGGAGTTCTTGAGCTTGGTCGCTGATTTCTTGATCCTTACCTCGCATCTTCTCATCTTGATCAATGATGAATTGGTCTCTCGTGGATATTGCTTCAGCCTGTTCAGAAATGACTTCATCTCGACCTCGAATCTTCTCATCCTTATCGAGTACTAGTTGGTCCTTCGTCAAAATTATTTGAGCCTGTTCATAGATTACTTGATCCTTGCAAACGATAATGCCATGCTTCTGGGAGAGTAGTGAGTTCAAACTGGCGTTGTGATTGGTCATTGTGATGGTAAGATCGTCATTATTCTTGATTAATTTATCTTTCATTTTGAGTTGTTTTTCTTTGGTCTCCAGTTGAGCTTTCAGCTTCCGTTTGCAAACTGACTCCACTTTGGGTTTTGTGGTCGTCATCAAATCTTCGATTTCCTTCAAAACACAAGATGAACACGATCATTCAGTATGGATAAAGATCGTTTAGGTTTTGTGAGATCAATTGTACTTTTTTTTTTAAAAGAATAACCTTATTTTTGGTTTTGTCATCCTTGGGTTTCGGCTTAAATCGCAATCGTTCTTTGAGGAGGGAGATGTTTGAGCTTTTGCTGGGTGACTTTAATTCTTCAGGAGTTTCGGCTGTTTCTGCATTCTTTTCGATTGCAGCAGCCATGATTCCCAACGCTTTATACGCGTTTGTTTCCATCATGATTGCCCTGTGGAGTGCTTGTTATAAAACGCGACGGAGTTGCAAAAAATTTAAAAAAAAGTCTTCGTCGAATTTTATTATTCGTCGAAGTTATTTTATTCCCCGACAAGATACCGTACATCGTACGATCTATGTGGGCAAAAATAGTTGGAAGTTTGTGATGCGATGAATTTCTATAGTAATGGGATGTGAATGTCCATGTAAATGGTTTAACATGGAACGAGGAAGAGGATGCTTGATTAAAATCGATCTTTATGCCTTCTTTATTGCACTATGACCTGCTGCATGTATAGTTTGAAGATTATGAGAATAGTAAGGTTATTAGTAGGTGGATTGAACCGTTGAAACCCTTTGGTTTGGGTTGGGGCATGGACATTAGAAATATACCTAATGCGTATTCATTTGAGAGATCTACGTTATTTTGCCCAGATGCTTTTTTGTAGTTTTGAGATTGAATTCGATGTTATAATCCACCATTTAATACTATTAGTAGTAGTAGAGACTGCTACTAGCAATACAATTAATGTCTTCACAACAATTTTCTAACAGGGGATTTTATACATTTTGTCACATATTGAGACATGAAAGTGGCATTTGTTCTTAATTATTTATTAAGACACTTTTTTAAGAATTATAACAGGTTTTCCCAAAACTATTTGAAATCCTTGATGGGCAGTGAGTGCAATGCATTTTATCTTTTAGTAAAACCAGTTTAAAAATTGTAACAAAATGTTTCCACTTAAAAACCGATAAAACTGATAAAACGACGTAAACTGGATAAAAAGGAAGGACTTAAAAACCAATAAGGAAGGATGAATAAAACCCGGAACGGGCGTTTTCCCGTTCATCGTTTAGACAAACTTATCCTAGAATCCAACAGCCCCTTTATATTATGCAAACAGTTTTAGATGAGGATGGGTTTTTCTGCTGATTAATTTATATGCAAATGAGTGTTTGTTAGCATAGTAAATAAAACATCCTATTTACTACAAACAAGAATACAAGTCCAGACTAAACCTTCCCTGAAGACGTAGTTGTGCAAATGTAAAAATAAAAGATAAGGGAAGAAAGCACGGATTTTTATTCGAACGTAGTTTATTAGCTTGATCATTCTTATCTTGAGTTTAGATTTGTGCTTAAATGGGTTTCAAAAGAAGATTATAACATTTTGAAATTTTGAAAGTACATTACTTTTTGTAAAGTGGTCTTCAGTCTAGAGAATAGTAGTCAGAAGGAGTGAGAAAGAGGTCATAATAATGCAGCAAATGCCCTGGGCTAGCCGACTGACAGAAACGCCTGATAATTAAGCTTTGCTTCATTTTTTTTATATAAAAAAATGTACCCAACGCCCTGTATTATTGTTATCATACGCACATACTTTATAAACAGATTTAGATAAAGTTTCCTTACACTTTAGAATTATATTTAGTAATTTTCCCTCTTGAAAATAAAATCCAAAACTACGATGCAATCAAGCTAAAAAAAGCTACCAGTAAGTAAATATCCTTACCTTATTATTTTTTGGTTTAGCATAGGACGTTCCACCCTTTGCATTCCCGTCATTTCCTGCTGCAGAAGTTGTAGTTGTATTAATATTAGGGCTATTTCCATCTCGTTGAATCCCATCTGCTGCATTATGCTCAAGCTGTACCACCGATGCTATTCCCATTCCCGTTCCATTATCTGTGTCAAGATTTATATTCCCGGATGGGCAATCATCATCTTCTAATGGGACAAATGCTTTCTTCCTCCGTAGACTTGGGACTCTTGTACGATGACTTTTACTTTTAGATTTATTTGTACTACTACTAATGTTAACTTCACCACTCCCATTAGTCTGAGTGGGGGAAACTTTTCTCAATTTATCACCATTTCCCCCACTACTGCTGGTACTAGCACGAACGGTAGCTAATGAGTTGACTACTTTGCGGAAAGATCGGGTAAAGCGTCCACCATGGCTTGGAGCATCTTTTATTCCGTTCATATCGAGTTCTATTGTAGAAGCGAAAGCCCGTTTATCATTCTGACGACGGGTGACCACCGGTGCCAAATCGGTGTCAACTTTCTCGGCTAAATCACCCGAGGTTAATGACAAACCATTGTTGTTGCTGTGTTTGTTACTGAGGCTGTCAGCGAAATCGCCAGGTTTTGCCAAGTAGTCGTAGTTGGAGTAGTGACATTCTTCTACGTAGTTGTTATCAGAAGTTTCCCCTTTTTGGGATGAATCATCATCTTTACTTTTGTGATAACTTTTTCCCGACTTCTTTGCCAACTTGTTATGTATTTTATTATAAAGGCTCCTTCCAGAAGAACGGAGAAGCCCCCCTCCTCGACCGTTCTTTTTAGGAGATTCGGATTCAGCTTCATTTGGAGGAACTCTTGGGATAAAAACAACCGGAGCCAATGCCCCTGGCCTAGATGCTGATTCTGTAGATGATGATGTTATTATGGGGAAAGCTAGACTAGATCTTTCTAGGCTAATGTACCCTTTCTCGGAGTCGGAGTGGGTTGTAAAAGATACCCGGGTAGGAGCTGGAGTAGAAGTAGGGATTTTTACTGCAAGATCTTTATTGTTGCTGGGGACTTTTTGGGTCGTCCAGATGTCGTCTCCATTTTTACTAGATGAGCAATATCTAGTCGTAGTAGTAGGGCTATTTGGATCCCAATAAAGATTTTGTTGCGGGCCAGTAGCAAAAAATGATTGTGAACTTGCTCCATTTCCCACGGAGGAAGAATAGTAGGCATGATCTTGAGACGGTGTTCCAGTTACCTCATTCGACGGCAGATTTATGTCCTCCCATTCCAGGCACTGGCTCCAGAAGTTTGTAGCAGTTGCAGTTGCTACACTTGACCTAGTGACCTGATCGTTGGAGGAGAGATGAAGATCGTAATATTTCCGGAGATGATGATCAAGATATTTCTGCGAAGAAGAGTGGTTTCCTTTCTCCCATTGAGGAAGTGGGTCTGGGTCAGTGAAATTTTCAAGATTAAGTTCATATCTGTTTGAATCATTTGCTAGAAAACTTGTCAGGGGTTTTTTATAATGCGGAGAAGCATTGAGGGCCGGGCTTTTTTCTGGGTTTGGTCCAGGAACGTTGAGTAAACGGTCGGGGTCAGTATTATTTGTGGAGATGTATTGGTCAATGAGGCAAATTGTATCATTTATTTCTTGAGCGAGTGAAAGAGCCTCTTTTTTAGGGTTAAATTGTTGGGATTCTTTAGAATCTGATGTAGAGTTTTGCTGGGGGGTTTCGCTATCAGGTTCTGCTGGATTGGAGACTTGAACTTTGACTTGGATAAGGGATTGGGGAACGTTTTCAGCAGAATTTTTATAATTTTTACCCAGTAGTGGGGGGTTAGATGCTGTAAGAGCAGACTGGACACTATTGTTATTATTCTCAGACTCTTCGGACTCCTTGTGGTCCAAAAGTTCCCAGAGGGAAGTAGTGTGGCCCCCACGGTTTTTTTGTAAAGGTAGTCTAAAAGACCCTCTACTTTTTAAGGTGTTTTTGATCAAAGTTTTAGGCTCTTTACGACGCATAGAGCCAAAGAGCCGACTTAGATGTCTTTTGACATGCATTCTGATGCCAATTTAAAGCGTTGATGAAGAATCTATATAGTTTTCTTATTTTTAACTGCGCTGTATTTTTAAAAGTTCCAAAAATACTTTAGTCTTTGGCCCAGTTATCCGGAGAGAGTTTTACCCATTGTTGTTTGTTGATGTTGAAACGGGATTGAAATAATAAATGGACACGAGGTGGCTTTTTTAATTGTACTGAT
>JAQFZX010000250.1:0-74340 GCA_034682405.1 Hydroisotoma schaefferi
CTGAAAACCGAAAATAGAATTCAAAAAAGCGCAACGGTTCGAAAGTTATCGCTCGGACGGACAGCCGGTCAGCATTACAGAAGAACATAAAGGCTTCGCTACGCTAGCCTTAATAATACACGATAGCCGATACAAGCAAGAAAGAAGTATACAGCAAGTGCACTGTTAGTATGCTAGACAAAGATAGTACCTATATGGAACAAATAAGTGGAGTCCAATAATTTCCTGTGAAAAGGACACCTGGTTGAAATCAATAATTAACTTTGATAATTAGTAATATTTCGTGATAGACAGTCTTCCCTTATACTCCGCTCTGGATTAAATTACTACCTTCTATCATGTTTTGTTAGTTAAGTTTACAGAGGCAGTCGGTTGGTTGTTGGTGTTATAGATTATACTTGTCGTAGAGGCAAACAAAATACTCTCTCACTAAAACTAACGACTGCTCCATATCTTGGTCGTCATTATTTCCCCAAAACTCATTTTCCAACCGTGTATGTACTTTGTCGTCATCCAGCTCCTTTTTCTCCTGTCACTTATTATTATTATTCTCCGTTTCATTAAAATTATATTTAGGTATGCATGGTCGATATGTATATGCCAAGTACACAACACAAGGCCAATTTACGACAGAGAGCATGTTTCTTATAACTCGCCAGCCACACACACAGTCAAAAGTAAGTCCCCTTTTTGGCTTTAGTTTTTATAGAGCATAGTTAATGCAATAACCGTGAAGGCTTAGAACTTTTACAATGTCAATTTCTGATGCCAGCCATCAACACACAACGAATGAGTTGGCATAATTAATAGGCAGAATGTAGATACGAAGTTAGTTTTTATCGGAGAAAAGCGCAGAATAATGTACACATGTGGTGTTGGTAACATTAATTTCCCAATGTTTTATTCACCCCTTACATTTATCTTCACCTTCCTGTCGTACTAATGGCAAATGAGTACAAACACATACCTAATTTATCCCAGTAGAAGCGGCATGGTGCTATGCTAGGTGTTTTTTTAAGTTTAGCTGATATTAGTAGTCATTAGGATTTAGTAATTTTATTAACCCTTTTACTATAAATTACTTGCTTATTGTGACTACTTGTAAGGTAACAGATCTCTCAGTACAGGGTATGGAAGGGTTTATTTATGGTTAATTGTTTTTCTGAAAGCCCAATTTCAGAATTCACTATTTTATGAACAACAACTGACTATCATAAGCTTATTTGCACTACTGTTGTGGTTAGTGGGAAATCTGTCGATTGCACCACACAGTTTCTAATGAGGGTATATATAGCACTACTCATTGAAATGTAGTGTACATGCGAAAACCAAGTATTTTTCCTGGAAAAGAGAATTAAAGATGTTCGATGTTCTGCACTGGTCTGTAATACGTAAAAGACAGTAAAATCTAGATGAAAGGGTATTTTTTCTAATAAAATTTATGAGCAATCGCGAGGACTTTAAATCATTTTTATGGAAGGAAAAAGTCTAATGAAGAAGGAGGGAGGCTGTTGAAAGCAAAAGATATTTAAGTCGGGAGCTTTATACATGAATATTATATAAAAATGAACTATCCTACTGACATTAGATGCAGTGATAGTGTGGTGATACTGCTTAACTATAGGTTGGTTCGTTGGTAGCGTAATGGATCGAGAAACATGGTAAAGTGCAATATCCTTCTGCACAAGCACAAAGAGATAAGTAAGATAAGACAGGAGACGACGACACAAGAGAGGTCATACGTTATGAAACATTACGCATCCATTGCATGCGTCCATTATGAATCCTTTGGATGAGCTTAAAAAGATCCTATCCCATCTTATTCTACTAGGAAGCAACTCAGGGTATAGAAATAAGATCTCCGGCAAGACCCAGGAAGATCTCTGGAGGGAGCAATAAATATCCGATGTGAGTGAAGAACATGGATTAATTTCTTATTTTCTTTATTCATAGATGCAAGGCTTGTTCATTTGCAAGATATTTGGTGGCCAAACCTCTTTGTATTTATGTGGTGAAAAAATCGACATGAAGTTTTTTAGGATGGAACTTGCAGGCTGAAGTTAAGCCCATAAAATCATGTGTCATCTCTTGTCCACTTTTAAAACCAAGTTTTAAAGTTAGATTAAAGTTATAAATTTCATTCAAAGGTTATTAAGTCTAATTAAAATATTCAGAAGTAAAAAAATAGTCTTGGTCTAAATGATACAAATCCTAACGTTGGCATTCTTCTACACATTTTTATTTATCTTCAGTGGACTTGCAAGTGTTGAAAAGTGTTTTTAACATTCATCCTCATTAATCAAGACTCGAACCCAAAAGGAATTCGCCGTGTCATACCTGCGAGAATTCTTTAAGCGTCTTTTGCTGTTTTGTCGGACGCTTATAAAAACAGCTATAAAATGGCTCATCTCTCAATCTACCATTCGGCCGAAAAGAACAACACTTCAGTTGCTATAAACTGCTGCATAGTAAATGCACACCAGTATGTAAGGTGAGGACAGGTGTGTCGGTTTGTGGATATGCAAATGAGGAAGGCTTCATTTAAGTTTGAGTGGCTCTTGCAGAGTTAGATTCCCCTCCTCTTCCTATTCATTTGCATAACTGGGAGCCACTAATTACACGCCTTCCTTTCCTACTAAGAGAAAAGGCTGCTTAATTAAAACGCGAATCAACTCCTCTCCCCAGTTTGCTCAACTCCTCAAACCCAACCACTCGACCAATTTAGCATTGCATGGGCTGTAGTAGTACAAAGTGCACAGTGTAGACTGCTGAAAGTTAGCATAGAACGGACCAACGAGGATTCAGTGTATTGAATGTTGAATAATGAATTAAACCCGTATGCATAGTAAAGCCATGCGCTAACTCATTAGTATTCTGCTCAGTCTTTCCTCTTAATGAGTCTCACTGTTAATCACTCCTTCTTTCCTCTTTGCTCACGCCCGTTCTACTACACTATTTCATATGAGCTATTGTCTAATTCAACAGAATACTAACACTGACACTACTGCTTGAACACTGCGAATAATTTCTAACATGACTGAACCTCTCAGTCAGTTATCTATTGCACGTATGGTTATATTTTAGTATATTTTATTACAGTTATTATGCGTTATGAATTAGTTTCAAATTGCTTTTTTTTATTGAAAGGATGCATTCGTAAAAGAATTTTTTGGCTTGAATACTGCATTGAATATGCGAATGATTTAAGCTGTATGCTTGAGCATTTGTCTTTTGTGAGGGGAAAGAAAGAAGCAGATAATGTAATTAGATTCTACATTCTGTTTTCTCCTTACTTAATAATTATTGATTATACTCACGAAGACTACTGTGTTTTTGTTTGTTGGGTTTTAAATTGTTTAGAATGAGAAGAAATTCTCATCCAGAAGAGTTATACCAGCGAGAAAATCAGAGAGAGAATTTTTCACAAAGAGAAAGCTCATTCCCAGAGTTCCCAAAGCAATCTCTTTGAAGATTGGAAAACGATTAGTCCTCATGAGAATGGGATGTTTGTTCGTTATATGTAGATTATTACGGATACGATACGCCATATATACTTGAAAATAACAATGGAGTGTAGTAAGGGAAGTAGAAATCACTGGGTAAGATATATGTAGCCTACCAAAACAAGTATCCAGAACCACCACAGAAACTCAATTAGATAAAGGACAAATTATCAAAGAAGACTTCGACTGATTAATGAAAAGAAGCCAAGATTGCAAAGTAATTTATATCCGCCAGAATGAAGTATAGAAGTCGTATCTTTTTGCATAAAATTAGGAAGGAGGATTGATGGTTTAGCTTTAGAGAGCAACATTAAATGGGAGAGGATGTGAAGGGAGAAAGCTGAGGATGGAGGAAGGAACCATTAGCTTTATTGCGTACTTGATACTTCTGCCTCTCCTTCTTAGACTTAGCAGGAATAGTTTAGCACAACAAAGGAAAAAAACTCCAGCTAGATTATAATTCGATTTCGGTGGCTTAATTTAATACGATCAATGAATAGTGCTCGTTTATATGCCTTTTTATAAGTGGATAGTTGTACATATATCGCAAACCATTCCTGTAGAGTCGATTTGAATCAAATATTGTACCCAAATACCAGAACAATGCAGCCAAATACCAGTAAACTCTGAATCCAAAGAACAGTATGTATAGCGAATATCGAGTAAAAAAAATACGAGTAAAAGTTAAGGCATATAAACATAAGATAGATGAATAGAACATAAGTTGAATAGTTTTTGCATACATTGCTGTTTATTTTTTTACTGTATTCATAACCTAAACTAGCATTAAGATAGCATATGTGTATAAAAATTACACTACAGTGAAATGATATCAATTAACTTTAGCCAAAGTCGAAATATTGGTAGAATGTTCGATATTTTACTATCGAACATGGTAAATAATGAAGAAATATGAGTGAGCATCCGTATATTCTTTAATAGAGTAAAGTACGAGAGAAAAACACACACACTCAGGACAGAGTTATGCAATGATTTAATTCTTACTTTTATTCCTTACACATTGGCTGCAGTAACCTCTACCCAAATTAAAAACTGAGCAAAGTCGGAAAGTATTTAATTTAACTTGCTTCGAAGACAACCAACTAAGCAAATGAAAACAACCCACACTTTTATCATATGAAGTAGTTAAGTATTTGTACAACGACTTGGCAAGTGACCAGATTGTGGGTGGAAGAGGAATTCATTTCAAATCTAATGAATATGCCTCGTTCAATCGACTAATTTAATGTATGCTTATGTGCAGACTTTGGATTTGGCATTCAGGATGTTTAGTCTGTGAACTGGTGGAATTCATTTGGGAACTGGTGAAACTTGTGATTAATGTTCTCTTTGCTACTCTAAGTATTTCAAGGATGTAATTAATGTTTGTAGCATTTATTTTTAATCGGATGCTTTACTTTGCTCCAACATTTATCCTCAGAGACAGTGTACTCGCTCTTTTGAAAAATTATTTTCATTCTTCCATTTCAATATCCAATGTTCTGAAATAGCGTCCGAAGTCAATGATTTAAGCGAACCCTTTCAGAGATATTAATTCATGTATTATATTGTCATGAGAGCTCTCCCATTATTTACCTTTGTGTTTCCCTTCGTTCTAGTCAATGCAATAAAAAGCTTGGGCTTATCGCCAACTAATTCACTGCTACTAGACCGAAAATCTTGCTCAAGTTTTAAGTTAGGGTCTCGAAGTTGACCCAGTCTACATCGATGAAAATATCCCAACGTGAGTAATATTATTCCATTTGTCTGTTCAAAAGTATAACAAAAGTTGATGGTATGTGACCAGGATTGAATTCTCGCTAGAGACCGTTTGCTTTGGACAGGTGCGTGAGTGTGTGGACAATATTGAGTTCTGACCAGATTGAAACTGATAAGCTCACTTTCCTAGAAAGTTTTGTCCTTCTTGTGTAATAAGCAAAGAAAAGAAGTTTTTTACTTCATAGTCTCATGTTAAAAGCGTTATTTTTTCCTACATCAATAAATATAGGGTATTTGCTGGAAGAAAAACTGAATCAAATTATAATTGATTTTTAAATAAAACTTAATATCAATCATGGAAAATGATTATTGCACTAAACATTGCTGGACCTAGACGATAAGGTCATTTATTTAGAGCTCTGAACTAAAACAAATATAAGCTTACAGTCCTCTCGTCAGTAATCAAAAGGATATGTCATGATAAATTAAAAGAGCCAGTGTTGCTGAGCAAAGAGTAAATTTTTAAGGAGATGCAAACAGCCAGAAAGTGGACCCCCTGTCCAGGTCGTGTCAAGGGTTGTACCCCATGTAAAATGATGGATTAGAGCTTTTGATTAATGCCTCATGATGGAAGGAACGATTAGCTCGTTAAGTAGTACAAGAAGGAAGGATAGGTTAGACAGAACCAAATTTAACAACTAGCAACTAGCCAGCCCACCTGAGTTGGGCTTTAATGAATACCCTTCCACTTAAACGCTTAACCAGAACTAAGAATTTGAACTATGATAGGCTTCACTTAAGTTTAATCATCCTTGTTCCAATGGTTAGTATTTATAGATTAATAGTATACAAATCCCTGGAGAAATTTCCCCCTTGACTCACTGGGTCGTGATTCGGCAAAAAAATGTACCAGACCATTTCTTCTTCTTCTCCAATGATATATCTCATAATCAAATTGTATTTTAGTTCATCGTCAGAATCCCAAACATGGATAATGGAATGTAAGAAATAGTTTTGTTACTGGATGTTGTTTTTAACTCGCTCCCTTTGACTAAGGTTTGCCTTACCGAATTTTAATTGCGAATTGAATCAAGCACGAAATTTTCACTCAACTGGCATTAATAATTAACGCATTAACTTACTATTCAATACTCACTAGACTTCACCAGCATTCTGATTACTTTTATCCACTGATTAAACCAAGAGATGTATTATTTATAGTATAAATAATACAGTTGTAACCACAACTGTTTTTGTGGAAGCATGAAAAAGAAATATTTAACTGCTCAAAAATGAGCCACAGGGTGCCAACAGAACAGGTCTACGCGTATGCGACAAAGATCCCATAAAATGATCTTTCTATTGAAGAGAATCAAGTTTTTTTCAGTCAATAAGGACAACGAGGGGAAATACAGAGGAGTTGATTTTATAATAATCACACTGCTCTAATGATGATGAGGAGGGAGACTGGTGACGATGATAGTGTCAGTAATAAATGTGCCTCCAACTTATGATCTATACTACCTGCTCATATACTACATGGTTTTGCAGTGTCTTTTATATTATAAATAAGTGTTATACATCATTTAGAAAGAAAATAAATAATACAGAAGAAGGAAAAATATGTGAGGTGTAAATGAATCTCATTCTGAGGTGACCACAAGGAAAATGAAGTGTGTGGTGGAGGAATCCTGTCTATCTCATAATGCATGACCGATTAAGCCAAGTCTCGATGCATGTCATGCCCACGCCTTAAATTAAACACATTCCATTGCCCTTTACCCCCTCAGTGTGGAAAAAGGGCACTGAAGAATTCATTAATTATGCCTCAGGTGGGCTTGGATTTCATTTTTTAGAAATAATATATATGTCTTCCTATTTTACTCTACCATTTGTACATATTTCCGCAATGTGTTCCGCTTATAAATAGAAGGTATGGATGAGTTCGATAATTCCAAAAGATTAAATTCAATCTTCCGATGCATTTATAGAATTCTCCAACGATTCCATTCCTCCTATATCGCGTTATAGCATTCAGTGCACGGTTTACGTTTAAGCCAAGAATGATTAAAAATTCGTATATTTCCAATAAATTACACGTCTCCTAATCTAATAAATTTAAATTTAAAGACATAATTTATTGATAAGTACCTCCAATAAATCTTTAGATAGATCTAAAAACCAATCAAGTAGATAGAAAGTTTAGATTAGCTCCAATTAATAATTTAAGATCAGTTCAAATGCCAAATCTGGCTAGTAGCCCTTCACTACTGCAATGATGGTCCCATTTTATAGGTATTTTAACAGACGAATGACATGAACACAATGATGATGGCTATTATCAAAGTTAGCTTTTTATTCCACCTAACATGCAAATGTCACAGTGTGTCAAAGGCAAATCCGTTAGTTAGTGTTAGTAGTACTATAGGCATTAAAACTACCTTCGATTAGAGGCAACCGAAGTAATTTACTGCTACTATTCCTAGTCTGTGTCATCAACATTGTATAAACCAGAGATGAACAAGAAGTGAGTGAGGAGCAGTGACTTGATAGCGTGCTTTTTGTGAGCATTATTATTATTATTATAGGAGTAATATTTTAGTTCAGTGCACTTCATCCCTCATTCATCTTCGCCATTATGCTAATCGGGTAATTATTCTCAATATTTCTCAGTCAATTAGATGGATGAAGAAGGCTCATTCATACCAACTGATCCATGATGCCTTTCATTATCTCGTATTTCCTTCACCTTTTACGCTAATCTACCTTCTCATCTCATCAACCATCTCTCTGCTTCCAATATCCCTTTTATTCCCGTTGGAATGTCCTAACTTTTCATTCCTTACTCATTCCATTCCTAACTACCTATTCATATTCACCTTGATCAGCTCCATTTCCTATCATGCATAGTACATAGCACTATATACTACTCCCTTATCAAAGAACTATGGTACTACTGTTAAAGTCCCGTATCAGAAAGCAATGCTCGTTAGTTTGGTAAGCAATGCTTGTCTTCCTAAAAATCCTAAATGGGATCTGCTTGCCTGGCTACAATGATAATGGAAGCATTACACCTTACTCTTGTCATCCGTTGGTTAATGTGTTTTATGACGTTGTGTGTTTTTACCCGTTCTGCATGCAGATAAACCATACAAGCCCATGGATTAATATTAATATGGCAGTTTTATTACTAATGGCTTATACACTATCCTATCCTCTTTTTAGAATCGCCAGTCGGAGTCGTCGCTACAACACTCATTTTATCTATGGAGAAAATCTGCAAGAACAGCCGGACACAGTACAGTTAAATTGAGCTTATTCGGCTTGACTACTTACTTTACTGCATATGATCCTACCAACTACTATATAGTTATTCCATGTTTTAGTCTTTTAGTAAGTATCGGCCTACTTGCTTATCAAATGCGATAGTTTCACCACGCAGTAAAGTAAAAGTGATAACTTATACAGAATAATAATAACTTGACCATTATTCCACGTCCCGGGATAGTTCCTACTCATCAACATTATCCCGGGAACTCGCACCCGCTATGCAATATTGCGATTGCGATGCCTCCTTCCTACTCTACTTCAGCCAACCTAACCTCGCTCACATAGGCTAAATTGCTTTTACTTTGACTTTTCATTTAAGTAGAAGGAATTAATCCTAGTGACTTTGATTTGAGCACTAAGTCTCCATTAACACTGACAGCTAAATTGATATAAAGTACGCTGTCATAATTTTTTAAGGATTAGCCTCTATGAGTTCTCTGCCAACTGGGGCTGGCTCAACAACCCAGCTACACTGCTCTTTATTTCCTCGCCTTTTTATTCACTTTAATACGTCTTTGCCTCTTTACTTACTATTATGTATCTTTCTTAAGAGCACATCTCCCTCCTCCTCTTGCATTTCTTACTTAATAGTGTTATCTATACTACATGCTATTATTTTATTAAGAACTAAAAAATGATCATATGTGTAGTAGTAGGGGATTTTTCCTCTAGTTTTTGTCTTCATCATGGCTCCAGTTTATTATTACATCAGATGATGTTTGCTCATGGTTGTTAGGCAGTGAAATTAATATAACAGAAGAGAGTAGGGACAGGGAGTAGCTGGAGCAAAAGTTGTGGTGTAGTTGATTGCAACTTGGAACCAAGTTGTACGTCTTCACGCGATGAGATTTAAGCCCATCTCTCCCAGCGCGCAGTCAGTCGATCTTCTTTTTCCTCGTAATCAGTTATATCAAAGGGATTAGTTGGTGGTGTTGGTTAGTACTTAAACTAGGTGTATACGAGCAAAGAGGATGATATCAACATCATAATCATCATCATCTTCATAATATACGTATCGCAAGGTAGGCAGGCAGGGAGTGGATTCATTTATTTTATTAACCAAAAGCTTTTTTATGTCTCTCCTTTCCTCCTCCCTTGGTGTTGTTCATCATATCTTCTGTTGTTAATAAGAAGGCTGCTCACTTTATACGATATTTAATACAATTTAACAATTAGGATTATCAAGAAAGGGACCGTGGCTCATTAGTCATTTCTTTTCGAGACGCGTAGATTTGATAGCTCCTTCGGCTTGGTGCTGCATTTCACCCCCTGGTGCTTTATAACGATGATGTTCATGATGAAGAGCATGAGGTATGAGGATGGCTTTCATTAGTTGGTATTAGTAAATGAAACTCAAGAAGTCTCCACTGCTACCACTGCTTATAATGGTTTTGTTTTTTTGTATGCAGTATTTTGTCTTTATTTTCATTATATTGCTTTTGCCAACCATTGTTTGAGGAGAGTGGAGTGAGGACTTTTCTAAATAATAGTTCTGGCTAAGCAAGGTGGGTAGTTAGTTAGTAGTGGTAGGTGGGTCTTGTAGAGAGTTCCACGGGTGGTATGACTCTTTAGTAAGAGTTCATGAGTAGGAGAAAATGAATTACATGGAGAGTTGAATTAAATATTTACTCCACCACCGCTCCCTATTTCTGTTTACTTGAGACCACCATACCAATCAGTCAATTTAATATTCCAAAGTTCAACCCAGCGGAGCAATTACTGATAAAAGGTTGCTAAAAATTGGGTGCCTATTTTATTAATGATTTTTCTTAAATTGCTAAGCTTAAATTCTTGAGTTAGCTAAGGTGTACGTATGTATATTGTATTCAATCGACTATTCTAGCCGTTCAGCTCCAGTTTTACATGGGTTGATAACTTATTTGTTGATTATCGATAGTTTTTTTGAGTTTTGTTGTAAAAGGTATGCATGGTCTGACTTGGCCTCCCCTTGTCCTTAAAATATAATGTGCTTAGTTTTGACTTATTGAGCGATGAGTGAGCAGCCTTTTTCGAGTGGGCTGTAATCGACGGGAAATTCATTTTATCTTGGGTTGCTGAATATTTAGTGCTTAGATTAGGCAGTAAAGAAAATATATATTCTTTCGAAGAGTTAACTACCTCGTTCCTTATGTTGGTATAGGTTGTAGGTGGTAGCAATAGGTTTGGTAGCTAGCTGGTAAAATCTTTTAAAATTCCAGTTTATTGACTCCATTAGCTTTATTTGACACTATTAGTTCTTAGCTCCGCCAAGACTGTGTATTTCTCCTATTTTTATTGCCCTGGTTTACTATACTTTCTCTGCGATTATTTGTATTTATTCAATGTACTTTCAACTGTTGTATGCTCAGGTTGAGCGCTCTTATTTTCACCAGATAATTGCTTTTCATTATATCATCTACTATTATATATGTCTCAACCTAGTAGTGGTCGTATCTCGTATATATGTTTAAAAGTAATTTAAACGGTTAACTCATTCGAGTAAAATTGTATTTTCATGGAGTAGTGTGTCGTAAACGGCAAAAATTTATAGTTAATCAAGGATGCTTTGCGACAGAATTTCATTTTAAATAATAAATAGTCTTATTAAACAAAACGCTTCGCAACGCAAATAAGTAGCTAGAAAATAAAAGGTTTGTAATAAATTGGATCGAAATTCCATTAGCTAATTGATATAAAACCTTATTGGTCTTGAACGACTGCATACTCTAAAGTTCTGTTTAGTATTTTCATCGAATTACATTAAAATAATATTGGCTTTACATTATTTCAAACCAAGCCATCCTATGTTATAATCTTTACTAAGAAAAGGACATTTCATCATCGAAGATTCAATTCTACAGATGATTATAATAAAATACCGGTGGTGAAACAGTCCAGCTGAATATTATTATCTTACTCCAGAGCCACTCTATATTCGAAGGCCATGCATAAATTCAAACCAATGTACATAACAAAAGTAAATACTTTTTAACTATAACACGGCTCAGATTGCATTCAGTTAATAAACCTTTAAAATAATAGACAAAGGAGTCTTAAGTTATTCCAAAATGTAAACGGTCGAGGTATGTAACTTTTGGAGTCAGAAATAAGAATTTCAAAACCAGATTAGGTAATCCTGCAAGAGAATTAGAGGAGACATGGTTTTGTAGATAGCTCAGGATAATATAGTAGAAAGGCGTTTTTGTCTGAACATAGCCAAGAGGAATAGGAATAAGAGAGCAATAACTTGATGAGAATATTTTATGGACCAGAAGAATTTGACACGCGCCAGACTTTTAACAGTTTATGCAGAATTCCAAGCTACCTTCAGATACCTGCGGAGATCTCAAGGGGGTCCGTGTCACACGTAGTGGATTTCTCTTATCATAATATTACCCGTACAATCTACCGAATCCTCTCCTAAGAATTAGCAACCTAGTCATGTCTGTTGTCATTTGAGAGCACTAAATAGATGACTGTTTGACTTGAATTTGCTTAATATTTGGCAATTATAGCTATATTGGCTGCTTGCTATTTATTAATACTAAAGTTTAAGTATTTATCTCCCATTAGTTTACCATTTTTCTCGAGTTTGAGCATTTTGATGCAATGTTGGGTATGAAAAAAAATCCATGATGCAATAACCGTTGAATAATCTGGACAAGTTTATATTAGTTGAATACGCTGAAAGGATTTAATTGCAAGTTCGTTCCGTAGATAATATTTATAGTTTACAAGTCAAGCTTACTACTACTGAACTTCCTAATGTGAGGAAAGGTATGAAGAAGCTAAAGAGTGAGGGAGTTGATCCCGTCAAGTTAAAGGTTGAAGATTGAGAATGATTGCTCTATGTGTTAGGTTGAATGAAATGAAAGACGCTTGGCAATTTCTTATTTCTCTTTCTCCCATCCACTTATATTACTTGATCTCATACAATACTACACCTAGCTTTACTTATCTTCTTTTATTTAGAATAGTTCCGAGGGGCTTAAGACAGTGGTATAATATGTGACTGTGGATTGAAGAAGCAGATAGGTTGGTTGATGGTAACTATCAACCAGCCAGGCTATAACTTCCAGTTGCCTTCGGCAGGAATTAAGCTTCGAGTTGAATTCCTTCGCTCCATGCCACACTTTTGTGGAATGTTGTATTGCATAACTGATGGTTCTTCCAGCCATGTCCATAACTACAGCATTTTCCCTTGATCTTGCTTGCTACTTCTACTGACATTTTACACATATTTATGTCCATGTATACATATCTGGAATAGAGACGGGCAAAGGTATGGATGGAGTACACACCTCTTTGCCTGCTGAGTTAGATACTAGATTTAATTCTTGGGTGAAAAAGGTGACTGGTGCTATTGTTCTACGGTAGTTTGTGTGCGTTCCTTTCTTTTCAAACGTTTAGAGAAAGATGTATAACTTAGGTTAGTCCGTTTGTTCTAACTGAGCAAGTTTTTGCATTCCTATCAGTCACCCTGTATTATATTGGATTGCTCTTTACTCCTTTTAGTACACGGATCATGAGCCAAGTAATTTCCTTACCTCTTTTATCATTCCGACAAAGTCTCCTTAAATCAATCTACTCCTCAACTGGCTACCGGTTTGATCCTTTTATAGCTCATCATTACGAGAACAACGATTTTTTTCAAAGACTATTTTATTTCCCATGATGTTTTTGTCTTTGTCATTGGTACTTGTATTTCATAGTCTTCCATTGTAATTTCGTACTGAATCATGCATGAAATTACTGATTCGTACATGAAATTGCCAATGATTTATTATACCGCACAAAAATTAGACAGTGAGTGATATGACACTTTTAAAATGATTGAATTTTTACCAAACACATCGATGCATGATAATTCCTCATTAAATGCTTCTTACCAACGGGTTGGATACCTACATGATTTGAGAGAAAAATCAGGGAAGGGAAAAAAATTATCACCGAATTGAATTAAAACCATCACGATTAGCACTATAAACTATTACAAAAAGACGTTAACGAACTGACATTCACTATTTAATGGGCTGGGAAAGGTGGACATGGGAAAACATTTTGAATTTCATCGTGTAGATACTTATGAGAAACTTATTCCGTCACATCAATACAGCTTATTATTAACAATTTAAGACGGTTCTACAATCACAAAAATCACAAATAGGCCTGGGAAACCGGCAAATGAAAGAGTGCGCTAGTCGGAGACATCGCTAGTCCGTCTATAAAAAGAGAGTAACAAAAGTCGAACTGGTTAAAAGACTGTGTGGCTGCTGATGAGCTGGGATGTAAAACAAAAGGATGAAATCATAAAAGAGATAAACCTGGCTAGCAAAGAGAAGAATTAAAATACAGGACAGATGATGATAATAAACCATGACAAGAAGGGATGAACCGAACGAAACTAAAGCCTTGTCATCATGAATAAAAACTTGAATAAACAATTAACAAGATCTTTTTGTCTCAAAGGGCTGATAAAAAAAACTACCTACCTACCGAACTATTCAGTACGAGGAGTACCTATCTGTCGCCTTTGCTTCAATTCTCATTTGTCTGTTCTTCACTGCGAGGGATTTAGGCAGATTCAGAACCAGATGGACTAAGCCCAATAGAGTCGTGAGACCTATAGTATTTTCTAAACAACGTTAGATTAATATGTGGAGCTACGATATTATTACAATTAGAAGGAGCTAAGGCATTGATCAGAAGACAACTGGGTTTCAAGAATAAATTCTATGTATCTTATATTGCTACAAGCTTAAGAAAGTTCCTTTTATACGAAATAAATTTAAAATGTATGAAAATATGTTCAACCGTCTGTCCATTCAAAATCCTTTTGTTTCTCTATGTAATACACCGCGTTTTATTTACAACTTTTATTAAAACGCTTACATGATTATGAAGATAGCTAGGTAGGTGGGTAGTATACAGACATGAGAGCCAACGAGAGAGCGATGAATAGAGAACGAGCGTGATGGAAAAGGGTTGAATGAAGTCCGTGCACAATAATACTAATAGCAGAGCGATGAATACGAATTCGGGCACAAGCCATTTTTATAAACTTCTTAGCAAAATAATAATGTTAGCTTCTTTAGAAAAAGAAACAGAGGGATGTGCCATACCGAGTGTAAAGTAAATTGCTGAAGTACATGAGGCGATGAGTTGAATTGAAACCGGTTCTTGAGGATTTGTCACATTCTAACTCAAAACAAAAGGACAGGGTTATTATGGAAGATGATATAAAAGGAGTTTCTCTGCTAAGGATTATTTTTACTGGATGAAATTAACATTACTCTTTGTTTCATTGAAAATTTTAGCAGATGATATTAAGTAGGGTAGGTCTTATTGAATCACTTCTACTTTGCTTTGTCTTCTTATTTCTGTTTTGTTCATGATATTTTTACTTCTTGGTAAATCTCTGGGATATTATATTTTGTAAAGCTTTCTAGCACTTTTTTACAAACAAGTTTTGCTTAGTTTAATACATACTCAAAGTTTCATGATCGCGAGTTGTCATCCGTTAGAATCTGATTAATATTGTAATACAATACTAGCGTTGTAACAATTATTTAGCTAAATCTGAACGATCTATGAGGCATTAAAAATTTTATTATAAATTGTGTTCAGTTAACGCTGGATATTGACGTTATCTTAGCATATTTTCAGCACTCTCAACCGTCCGTCAGTACACGACCTAAACATAACATTATAATTCTTACAAGTTGCTAGGTCTGACAGTTTCAATCTTTACGGGATCGGAGCATGCAAAATCTCAATTATTTAGAAAACAATAAACGTCATATAGGATCGATCAATCATGCTAGCACTTCATAATCATAGGCTTAAGAACAAGTACTGATTTGTGAATTGCGGCGATTCTTTACTTCTTCTCGATTTCAGACTAATTGTCAAATGTTAGCGACTTGTAAAATGCATTTTAACAAGTCACAAGTTAAAGCCTAACCAATTTTTTTACAAGGGAAAACCTCTGATTATAGTTTATATTTTAAAAGAACAGGAAATAATTTAGATTAAATCATATGCAATGCATTAGAAAAAGTAACAGGCAAACTGCATACTTGAAAACACGAAACTCTATCCATAACCTTCTACTAAGGCTTCCTTTCAGTTTTCTCCAGAAGCGATGAAGTTTACTCCCATCTATAATCAGGATTGGTTTACGATTCTTCTTATAAATTCAAGCCCCATGTACGTTAAGTTGAAATAAACATTCTAGAACAAAACTCGTGGACACAGCCTTTTCCTGTAATGAAAATTCAAAAGTAGGAAGAAGGGAGCCAACAAAATAAATGAAAATAAAAGCAGGATTAAGCTCAAGAAAAGTACTGGTCTAACCAGCACGTGTCTTATCTTTAGAAATGGAAATGAAGTTGGCCGTAACAGGAGCTTTACTTGCAAGGGGTCTCTTTCGTTTTGCTTTCAATGACTGCTTATGCAAATGGAAATATCATTTATCACTCGATTCTTTAGGTTTAATTCAAAATCTCGTTCACTCTGCACATTTGGAATTCGTAATTATAATTATAGTTTCAACATTTAAACCATACAACTAATTGGGGCCGTAAACTAGGCTTAAGGATAACTTTCCTCTTGCATTATTTGTTTTCAAATATCAACAACATTGTATCTGTTTTTTGTGGAAATGAAATGAAATTAACGCATTTTAAAGCTGCACTTGTCTCCTCTTTATGCAAACATTTAGTGAGATGATACAAAAATGAAGTAAAAAAGTAAAAGACCTAATTCTGAAGTCTGAGTTGGTATGTAGTATGGTATGTATGCATGTAAATACGTCAAAGAGGTTTATTTGTACTAATCATCAAAGTTGTCTTAAGTGTGCATATCATAGGTTGTTTTTAATTATGTAAAAATAGAGTAGATATCCCTTTCAATTGATCGCTTCTCAGAATTCTTTAGTTACAGTTGATAAATGCATGTTTTGCTTAACCCTTTATTACGCTCAGCTAAACCGAAATGATTTCATTTCATCGTGAATCAAAAGCAACGAGCTTGGTTTGGTCGGCCTGGCCTTGTGCTGGGCTGTTGCTGCCCAGTTACTATAAAATCAGATATAATTGCAGGAAGCCCGAACACCTCTCCAGGCGTTGGGTGTAGCGAGTAGGTGTAACTAAAGTTGAAAGAACTGCTTTCTTGTGGCCACTGATGCAAAAGAACTAAAGGATATTAAGAGGTGGATTAAAGCAAATAAATGTAGACAAATTAAGGCCGCCCCACTCGAAGACTTAGGCTTGGACTTGGATAAAAAGCAAGAGAGTGGAACGGATGACCAACTCTATGAAAATTCACAAAGCTTAAGCAACCCGTCGTGTTCTCAGTTCAGCCAAGACCATACCTTTCTTTTCATAGATTAGATCCAACTCTGTATTTACTCAAGCAGTTTTAATAAGAGAAAGAGGGATCTACATAAAAGAAAGTTGAAGAAAGGAGTAAGGAATAAATTATAGTTCGGAGGTTCCACTAAGGGAAACAGGAAGGCTGAGGTTTGGAATTAGAATGTCGGCTGGGCTGAACCCAACTTCTATTTCAGAGGCTTTACACATGCATAGAAATGAGTTTTAACCAAATAATAATACTCTTGCTTCTTACTGGACACTACTAAAACTAAAATAGTAGCAGAATAGACGTTTATAACTACACAACGTCAGATGAAGCGGTAGCAGCACCAGCCGCCGCGGTGGCAGTATTTCTACAAAATGTATGATCGTTTTTTATAACTTGTATGCAGAGATATGCATACATGCATACATCAACCTCCTGCTTCATCGATTTTCTTTTCGTCCGAGAAAATTTGTTAAAGCCTTGACTACCTTCATGCAATCTAAGGCTGGAGTGGCAGTGGGATGTGTATAAAAACTAATATTATATCAGGCAGTCAAAGTCGTTACTAGTACAACAAGAGGACGACCAAGGTAGTTAGAGTTAGAAGCCCTTGTGTGCGAAATAGGATTCCTTCAAGTGGAAACTTTATATGAGGAAAAGTAAAATAAGAAAAAAGGGGGAAAGAAAAAGAATTGGTTGCTGGACAAGAAGATGAGTTTAGTCCAGAGCAGAGCGGTCCACAACTAGAGTGAATATAACAAGGGAATATCATCAAAGCAGATTCAAGCTGGTGGAATTACGCATTCATTTCCGTATGGACGCCTAGGCAGCTCAGTTCGCCCACTCATGCGATAATGTGTCTCTGTCAAGTAGACAGGAGACATATACCTACAAGAAATTGTAGTATGAAACGTCTAACTACGACCATCGTCACTATGTTTAGAGATGTGTTGTGCAACGGTATGTATGTAGATCTTCTTTAAAGGCCCCTTTTCCACTTATGAACAAACGGATTCATCTCCAAACCGGGAACGGACAGAGATGCCTGGACATGGAACCGGGCAAGAGAGAGTTCCCAATCGCTAAGCATTTCGTCCCTCAACTTGCATACTTTCCTATAATAAGAATTATACTGGAAAAAGAATGAGTAAACGTACTTTGTCCTCTCGCTTCTGCATTTGCCTACTGCTATCGTCACTTTTTTAGTGGATGTCCACTCGGTCTTAAAGTGAAGTCTTACTTTGCCATTTCCACTAGGATATCTATCCCTGTCTTGTTTTCCTGTGAATTCCCCTTACTTCATCATCATAGCATTTGCATTAAGTAGAGTCGGAGGAAACTGGAAAAGAGATCTGCAGCGAGACAATGTCCCTCTCCTAAGCCATTTACCACACTTTTGCCGGATGTCATCATTTTCGAGAATCCTTTCCATTCATGACATCTCCATTAAACTAGGCAGCCAGCAGCCTTTGGAAAGACAAACTCATCTTCACCAGGGTCTGTCTGCAAACTTAAGATTCGAAATAGAGAAGAGAGAGGGGGAGGAGGGGGAGCTTTATCAAGCTGAGACATTGGCTAAGCTTGAACCAGACTAGCTGAATGGAATTTGAAAGTTTTTAAACGGTCCAATTCACTGATTTCAATTTTATGCCAGGGAATCTTGTTTTTGATGGGAAATTTGGTGCCAACTACATACAACACAACCCATACTTTACAAGTAGCATTACCATTTGAGCAGACCTTGTCTTGGGTAAGTAAATCTGAACGGCTAGTAAAACTGAAATGACCACTTAAACCTTCTTCTCAGCAACTGTTTTGGGCCATGAAATAGTAGAATTTCCTAGTATTTGTAGTGGTCCCAGTTTTTAAAATCAGTTGCTCATCACCCTCCATGGAACAACATTCCTCTTGACCCTTCCGTCACTCACGTACACTTATGAAACTGAGGGATAATGTAAGCTGGGATGGTGCCAAATGCTCATCAAATATCTGATTTGCATTCTACTTGCTTCCAACTGTTTACGTAAAATCTCTACATATATTCGTAATGTGTATGCTTTATATACAAAAGAAAGACGTTTGTCGTTATTGAGAGCGAAAAATAAATGAAAGCGACTTTCATTTAAATCATAAATAAAATATACAAATGAAAACCCGTCTCTCCTCTGTTTGCTAAAGTACATAAAAATAGTCGGTTTGTGTATAATGCATGCACATGATAAATCTTCATTCTTGAACGAACGAGCTTAAAATAAGTCCTCGATGTTGTCTACAGCAGCTTCAACATACAAAAACTTTTCAGAATTGTTGTGTGCAGGAAAGAAGCGGACTTGGTCCATTCAGAGTACTGTTGGATTGAAGATGCATAAATTTTTCATAATGTATGAAGCATTAGAGATGAATCGATAAATACAAAGTTCTTGAATCTCCTTCCCGTCCTTATTTTAGTAAGTAATGCACATTCGTTCGGTCTTATGGACAGGGGAATTGTCGAAGGGCCAAGGATGGGAAGATCATGACAGGAGCTTCATCATCTCCGTGTATCTTCCCGGAGCAGAAGGCATATGAAAAATGGAAGGGAAAAGGAAGCTGGACTTAAAGGCGTTATATACACGAAGAAAAGTAAAAGCATTTGTATTATTATGACCATCGCTGAGAAAAGAGATGGACCATGTAATTCAAAGTAAAGTAGAAGGAAGTAGAGAAAGAGAGAGTCAAGTTTTTAGTCTGAGCAGGAGATGAGAAACGGAGAAAAATAACGGAATCGAATTGCTGAAACCCACTAGAAAGCTTTTGTAGGTTAGCACAGCAAAGCAGTTGTTAGTATAGTATGCACTGGGACTTTATGCATACGACCTATGCTTAACCAATGATGATGACCCGACCATTGTCACATCATTTTACATCATATCACGTCATCCCATTTCTTTGCATTACTTATACAACATTACGTTCACACTCACATTTTATTCGGTAAAAATACGAGTACATTAAAAATTCCACGGATTCAACTTTCCCATCACCATCACTATCAACCACCATTCCATATTGATTACACACCCAACTCAACCACTCACTTTCTCTTCAACTTTAGCAAGTCCATCTCTTCATCATATTATTATCAAACATCCGTTCGTAGGTATATCTTACGCTTTCAATTTTAGATATCACCAACCAAGTTTTCAGGGATTTTTTGCTTGAAAAATATCCTAAAATGCATGGAAATCATCGGTGTGGTTAAAATGATAAGATGATGATGTGTCTGGGTTTGATGATGGCATGGATTCTTATGCAATTCTGCAGAACGGCTCGACCTATGCCCTCAGCTAGTGCCACTACTAGGCCTACATATACCTAACTTACATAGTCGTAGTTTGATATACCAACGTCTTACTGATGTGAGGGAATAATAAACTTTACGGGTTTTAGTATATATAGCCGAGGACATAATATTATATACAAAATGTGTGATACGGACGAAACTACCAAACCTTCACATGTGTTTAGTTTCTGTACACACACTCCTCGAAGAAGTCTCCTGAAATGACATTTTTAATCTCCGAAGCAGCTAACTCTCCTGCTCAATATAATATTTTATCATTCGGCTCCTTGAACAAACTTTCTAAATCTAACCTGCTTTTCATCTCTGAAGCGCCCCATCTGCTTTCCTCTTTCATATCTTAAAATATAATCATCCTCCTGGCTTTATCCTTCTTCATTTTGCGAATGGAAAATATGCCACGCAAAATTCACTAGAGATTTAAGATTCCATCCGAACTCAACATACCATATAGAGCATATATCAATGAAGTTCCGGAAAATACTACTGAGGATGGAGATGCACACATTTTGGAACTTGTACAGACCTGCTGGATCTTCAATCTTAGTAAGTTCAGTAATATAAATGAAAGTATATAAGTGCCTAGACTTACGCCCAAGCCGATTATAACAGAGACTCTGGTAAGGAATTGTGAAATCTTGCCTTTACTGTTTGGTTGCTTGGTTGGTGTGAGAATTTCATTTCAAATAAATCGATCTGAATAAGACATCTTAATATCTGGCTTGCGTGTCAGTGACAACCTTATATTGAATTTGGTTGAAATTCTCTAACCAAAGATGAATCTTGGAGCAAATAAGTCGTTCGCTTTACTGACTCTTCTACATCTTAAGATTCCAACTACCCATATCAATAAACTTAGCTAGTGCTAGATGATAATTTTTCAAGTTATGCTTGCTTTCTCTCAAATTCGTCTAAATCATTGTTTTCTCCATGCAAGATCTACAGAACGAATGAAAAGGACGCCGGCAATTCACGAGCTAAATATTTTTAACTCCGGAGGAAAGCCTTCTTAGGCATCTTAGCGCATTAAAGATTACAAGAACACCCACACACATGCTCATCTATTACTGCATTCAAGATGAAGCAATGTCAGTGATGTAAGTTATGTTTTTCTGTATAGCCAGGGTACAGTTGTCTAAGAAGAAGAGGGGGCGAGTAGTAATAACGGAGATATGAGCCAAGTAAATGAGCAAGTTTGAAGAGAGCAAGAGATATCGGATGATGGATGGTCTTTACCACATATTTACTACGTAGGTCTGCCTGCTAATATTAATTAAATAAACGACAGGAATTCAAAATGGGGATATCCTTCCTCGTCCTGATGAGTCCGAGACATACTCTTCAAAGAGGAATGTAGAATCTAGAAGTTTTGATAGGACTATACACGGCTTAAGGAGGAACGGTAGAAGTTAAATAAGAGAAGGAAGCTTCATAAATAAACCGTTGTAAACGGGCGTAACGAAGGCTAGCGTGAGGTATTGGAGGCAAGTAGAGATCGTTTGTGGTGTCAGGGGCAAATTGAGACATTTTTGGGGTGTTGCGACAAGTTGAGCAATTTTTGGGGTGTTGGGGCAAGTTGAGACATTTTGGGATGTTGGGGGCAAGTGGAGACATTTAGGGGACAAATTGAGACATTTTGGGGTGTTAGGGGAAAGTGGAGACATTAGGGGCGTTGGGGGCACTGTGACAAATTTTTGAGGTTGTATGAAGTTGTCGAGGTTGTGGGTACCATTTGGTAGTAGAATATCACACTGCCCCATATGACCTTCGCAAGGTCATAACGTTTGACCAAGGTCAGTGGGGGTGCCCAAATAGGGTCCGATGAAGTTGTAACGTTTTTAAGTACCATTTGGAAGTAGAGTCTCACCTTGCCCTATTTGACCTTCGGAAGGTCATAACTTTTGACCTGCGGGTCACAGAACAATTTTGATCATTGTTTTGAAATGCCGTAGTAAGTACCTTTCCAACGATACCATGGTTGATAGGGGTTAGCATGCACGAATTTGTGACCCCACCCCCCAGGAGGTGTGACCGAATTAGCCCATCTACGAACTCCCAGAGTTTCTTGACCCCAAAAACCGAAATCCGAAAACAGAATTTAAAAAAGTGCAACGGTTCGAAAGTTATCGCTCGGACGGACAGTCAGCCAGTTAGCCAGCCAGCCAGCATGACAGCATTCACATGAAGGCTTCGCTACGCTAGCCTTAATAAAGTTAGAAGTGGAAAGATAATTTTCTGAATTTCCCTAACCTCTATATTCAAATTAAAATCACTAGCAAACTATACCTAAGAAATCTGTTTGACATGTTAATAATAAAAAGGCTGCTATAAGTATTGGAGAAGTAGCTGTCAGAGCATCTATGAAAAACAAACAAGTTCGTAGGCGAGATAATTTGTTGATTAGAAAGGTAATTGTAAAAGAGCAATTATGCCCCAGCTGGAGTTAGATTCAACAGTCAAATCACAAAAGTTAGGTAAGTGAGATGCTTAATTCCTCAATGAAGGGAAGCAACGAAATTAATAGGATGTTCTTTGCTATTGTACGAGAACAGACGACTAGACTACCTCCAGCTGAGTCATCAATTAAGATTTTATATGCAAAGCAACGATTATAATATTTATAAACTATACTATAAATATTATACTGAAGTCGTATATTACACATAATATCAGCCCTGTTTCCTAACTTAGGAGTCTACAAGGAGGACGGCACGAGGGTTTAATGAAAAGATTTATGTATTCATCCCTCATAAAGTCCGTATATAATGCATGGATAAATTGGAAGATAAAGCGAAGCTCAATGACCAGGAGCAAAAAGTGTGAATTAATAAAGAAGGGGTGTAGGAATCACAGCTAGTGAGTATCAGATTGACTTTTCTCCTTATCTCTTTCATTTTTCTGTACGATTATAAGCACTTGCACCTTCTACGTAGCTTAATGACAATAGCTCAGTCAGTTAGTTAATATTCTTCAGAAGGGTTCATTCCAGGCGTTACATTCATTGATAGAACAATTAGTAAAAAGCCTGGAGTGTTATACAATATTTAGTAATGGGATGAATGGGCTTTGTACGGCTGATAGTTGGTTTGTAACATCAAAGTTATTTTAATGCTAGGTTTGCATACAAATAAGTTTATATTTTGTTTGTTCTGTAGTATCCGATTTCCTTGCATACAAGTAAAGGCATTTTACATCTGTTGTTTAACTTTTAACCACTTGTTTGACCAGACTCATAGAAAATTATCTCAATTGTTTTACGGTTTGCAGCATTAATTAAAATAAACAGTAAACTTTTTAATGCTTCAGATTTCCTTGTGAATTTTTACTTAGATTGTACAGTTGCATATGACGTAAAGAAACAAAAATATTTTTCTCGACGAGATACCTATACTTTATTGAATTTGTCTCTCTCTTTCTAAGCTAAATTGATTTTTGAAGTGATTTTCGGGAGTACGTAAGAACTGTGTATTCGGTTCAGTCAAAATTACTATATTTTTAAAGTTACAAAAAATCAGCCCCTTCAGCCGAATCCATTCTTTCAAGACTCGCTTTATGTTTCCTCTCTTCTGCAAAGCTAAGCAAACTAATCTTGAGTTAAGTCAAATCAAGTTTTGTCCACATGACTGATTAAACTAATCAGAATCACTCGACTTCACTAACAGCCATCTCCAAAAATAACAAGCCATAAATACTGTACAATGTTGCAGGATTTTATTTTTCCAAGAAATTATATAATATTACAATAGAGTAAGAGCGTGGAGTAAAAAGCTTCCATCCCAGGGATTTTCTAACCACTTGATCCATTCTAATGGTCACTATTCGAACGGGCAATAACAAACAACACGGCGGAAGCAACAGCAAGTTTATTACATAGCCTATTTCGCTATTTGAAACGAAATATTCACAGCTTATACTGCTCAGCAACTGTTGTGCAGTAAAAGTGAATATCAGTAAATTATTTGGTAGAGTATTATACCATTTTTTGCCCAACTAACTCTGAAGAGTTCAATAAGAACTCAAGTAATCTTGACATTTGGCAGAGGATGAAAATGAAAAAAAAAACATGCTGGAGAAAAAAGGGGTAAAAATGACGAAGATGAAGGAAATAAAATACTGGAGAGATTACGTTGGTGGTGAAAGTCGACGTGAAATGTCCAGCTCGTGAATTGTCAATCCCTCTGTCCACTTGGGAAGCAAAGGAGTGATAAAATAAATAATAATTGGACCGATGAAAATCTCCAATGTATGTTTATACATGGGGGCTTAAGCTGGTTAGTACAGGGAGAGAACACTTGAAAACGGTCTTAAGTTCCTATTCGGGTGGTGGAAGGATGGAATGAATGAGCTCGAGATGACTTCTGGACATTGTGACTGAAGCTCAGTCACCGAAGCCAAGAAAATCTGGAAATAACCATTAGATTCACAAAGTACCCATTTTGTCCAGGAAAAAGCCTCTCTCTCCTTTGTACCACAATACCAAATACATGTAGAAGAGAGAATGCCTATAATATACATACATTTCACAGGCATCCTGTTTCTTCATACCTCCTTTCGTCATGTTAATACATTTGTGATGATACTTTGGTCATGTAGTCATCCAAAGCATTAGCAACAGACTGTTTAAACTTCAGCAGAAGAAAATAAAAGATTACTACTAGAAGCAGACTCAAGTAACTCATTTTTCTAACGATTAAAAGAGCATTATGTATCAAACTTTACCCATATAGTTATCTTAATAATATGGATCGATGTTTTCTGAATAAAAAAGTACATTAAGTTGAGAAAAAGTGTTTAGTATTACGAAAAACTCTTCAGAAGCACATAAAAATATAAAATATATTTTCTCCCGAAGAAAAAATCCAGGCTTGAGTAGAGGGTCCTTGCTATAACCTTTAATAAAAATATATGGCTTGAATATGGTGTCATTTTTGGTCCCCTGCTACTTGATTTTCTCTAAGAGGTCATCTCGAGTGGGAAATTGGATGGATCATGTGAGTAAAACAGCGTTTGAGACACGCTGCTCGGAAAATTTCCATTTTTTTCAACAACATTTGAAAGGATCAACGGATCCACATAATGCATTCCGACAGGATCTCTTCCTACAGCCCGGCTTCCTTTACTTGATTCCACTAATACCCAATATTTCTTCAGCGTGTTCTTCCTTCCTTTACTGACTTCAAGGGAGGGAGGATTTCCAGAGAGAATTGTAAGAATTTTACAGTTTTATGAGGAAAAGTACCTGCATTCATTTTTGTGTTTTGTTTTAATACAATTCATCATATTAAAAACGAAGAAATTAAAGTTAAATTTAATAAACCAATTTTCTAGCCTTTAGACTTTTATTTATAATGAACTTAATGATAAGCTACACTTAGTTTATGTAGAACGATACGAGGTGGATTTAAAAGCACGGAGTAACATCAAATAAATTAACATAAATTCACAATGGAAATTTTGCGTTGATGTCTAGACGATATCTTGATAAGAGGGTTAGGAGAACTTCGATAATAATATTCGGGCTAATGTTAATATTCACCCTCTAACATAGACAGACATCTGTTTAAATTAAAAATATTTATAAGTTTTGATCATTCAACTTTAAAATGAAATCAACGGAGGACCTTTTGCATCTTGAGTTCATAGCTTTATTAAAAGAGCATGAATTGATTATTTCACAAACTGACTGAGCAAGTATGGCAATGCATACAGGGCATGATATAGTTTTTTACACCATCGACATCCGTCCATCGAACTGGTGCTACCTAATATGGTTATAGGATACAGTATCTAATTTGCAGTTTTTTGTTCCACCCTTTATTTCTAGAGTTGTCAGGAAACTGAAGAGTATAATTTGAAAGTCTTATTATCTCCAGACAGAAAATTGAATACTTGTTGTTGTATACTACGAGTAAAAGGGGTAAATAAGACGACCCAACCAACCACCGGTGCTGTTGTTGATTAATCAAAGGAAAAGAGATGAAAATATGATAAGGGACAACTGTCATAGGAAAACAACACTATAAGGACTCTCATCTTCTGCTGCTGCTGTGTTTTCAAATGTCGCATATTTGAGGCTTTCCAGGCTTGACATTGATTTTCAAGTCGGAGATTCTATCTTAGAAGTCTTTCAAATGTAAAATTATTTCGTACGCCGCTCACAGCAAGACGTGCATCTTCGTCTTGGCTCAACTATTTTCCAACTCTGTTAGTTATTTTGAATAGAAGTCATGTCCTTTTATTTCTATAACATATGTGCATGGATGCAAACACAATACACATTCATATGAAGAAGTGCTTACGTTTGACTCATAATTAAATCTACTTGGAAATGTCCATCGAACTGTCTGTAATATTCCGTAACTATAGGGTAGGTGTGCATCATTATTATTCAGATTATCAGATCTGGAAACACATTCATACAACTCTTGAGCAACACGACATCCATTCCCTTCGTCGGTATCTTTTCCCTGAAGACCAAATCGAATCAAACATGAACCAAACCAATCTTCCAGCCAGAAGTGACTGCCTCAGCTCTTTAACCTTATTAATTTCTCGTGTTTCGTTTAAATATTCACAGTTCCATTCTTCTATTCCTTTATATAAACCCAGAAATTATTTGTATTATAGTAAATTCGCTTTATTATGAATAGCAATTGAGAAATCTTAAGCATAAGCACATTGCACCACCAATATTTCTTTGCTGGTACTCAAGACATCTTGTTTCTCTTTGTCCAGTGTGAAGCATTAAAAACTAACAAGTCCAAATTTAAATTTGTAAATCGAGCAAACAATGATCCCTTGTTGTTTACAGGTTAAGTTGCGCAGTTCAGAGTTGAATAATATCAAACCAATCTATTCTTACTACTTCCTTTTAATGTCTACACAGACATGGAAATTGGAATCTAACGTCATGAAACTAAGTTCAGTGATCAGAACTTCTCAAACTCGCTTTAACTATAATAAGTTGAGACGCTTGGAAGAGACTGAGGTAGGAAAGAAGATAATCTTGATCAGAGATATGAAACTTTATTTCTTTACTGCCGTCATTCATCCATTCATTTTATAAACATTCATAGTACACATAAGTACTACCAGAGTTCAAATCAATTCCTATCCAAAGGATCATTTTTTGAGTTGGCTCGGTCTTGTCCAGCCGATTCAATATTTTTATATTTCAGAAGAGAGATCTTTGGCCCCTTGTGGTTCTAAAGGCGTCACCAATCCTCTTTCAAAACTTTCCTGTTGTTTAGCATAATCGACAAATGAGTTGAGCGCCTTGCATGAGCTTTGAATTACTTAAAGATCATAGCATTTATTTATACCCTTGTTAAATCCCGAGTAAAAAATACTAACTAGCTGTGTAAAACCTCATTACCAGTTTGATACTTATAGTTATAAATCACTAAGCATGTAACTGACTACTTGCCTACCTCTACTCACCTAGTAGTGGTATCAAGATAGAAAATCGTTTAACATAATATTATTAAATTACAAATTTTATTAGCTGCATGTGCTTCAATCAGCAACACATCCTTGTTCAATTTCCAATATTAAATTCACAGCTTGAGGTTCAAGATCAATTTCATTTTCCTATTAGCTTACACATATTAGTTGAATTTTAAAGATTTATTGTACAAAGTTGGGAGGGTACTAAATAAGGCTGAACAGATGAGTAATTGAATGAGATGTAATGAAAAAATTAACAAAAGCTTATCATCCTAAATTACTTAAACAGAAACTAGTAATGGTCGAAAAGAAGTTGAACACAGCACTTAACAAGAAGCAGACAGTTAAGCTTCAGAAGATGGAACTAAAAATTCTTACTAAAGCAAACTGATTTACGCAATGTTTCGTTTTATTTTGTAGGCAAAGTTGTGTGTGAACTATCCGAGATGAGATACACGTTCTGTGCTTGCGATAATGTGACGGTAGCATGAAGAAATTTATCGGCAAGCAGAGAAAGCAAATTTAAATCTTTTACGAAGGGATGATAAAATTGCTTTAATGTTCAAGAGATGGATTAATTCAACTCGAATTCCAATTGAAAACAGAGTCATAGATCTCTAAAGGCTTGAAACAAAGATCATCCTCACTCAGTCACCCTCTCTTCTGCGTGCCCTTTTAATCTATTGAATCTCTACTCTTCTTTATGAGCGAATCTGGTGCAACGAACGAATGACTGAGACAGGCGATTGCCCCGGAATAAAAGGAAGATAATCGAGCTTACTTAATAAGCTGGATGAGTTTAATTTAAATGAATCAATCCCTCTTCCCGTTCAGAGAATTTAACGGAAAGAGGTTGGATCTTTTCTTTCTCTCTAATTAATGCCAGTTCTTAGTCCAAGTCCTCTCCTCGTCATACTATGTACCAGCTTCCTAACTTTTCTATGTCTTTTCAACTCATTTGAGTGAAGAGTCCGAAATTGAAGTCATTAACGTGGAACTTGGAACCGAATTTCCTCATTCCTTCAATTCTTCTGTTTCCAAAGCTCCTCTGGTCTGGTTGGCTGCTTCTATCCATATAGTTCCCTTTCATGGACGAAAGCAAAGCACACCAGCTAGAGCAATTTAAATTAATTTGGTCCATCGTCTGTAGCACAAAGCATTCCTTGGGAACTCAAAGATAAGTTTTAATTTGACAGAATTACTATTGCCGTAGTATATGGGTAGCATACGTTACAATGGTGAGCGCTGTTCACATCTCTGGTTGATTTTGATTCTATATGTCTTTCCAAGAATAGAGAACTAAATTGGCCTTACCTAAAGTTGAGATAGAATGAAAACCAGATAGGAGAAGGTTTAGGATTGGACTACACTACAAAAACGAGTTTCTTGGGACCACTGAAAAATAGGATTTTGGAACAGGTTGAATTAGACATGGATAACTAAAGATAAGTACATATACATAAGAAGGTAGAGGGGAATAAGTAAGCTATTTGTAGAAATGGTAAGAAAGAAGAGACATTTACGGACCGAAGAAGCCGAATCTCAGGAGAATTAAAAGTAATTTCAAATTCGATTTGGCTAGGGACAGGTTCTGAGCAATGGCCGAGCCGAGTCTTTGAATGGGCAGTATAAAGGAGATTGAATGAATTTGTTCGAATTTCTCACACGACCATTACAAATTTCCATTTTCAACATCTCCCTTCCACCACTCCAGTACTTACTTCCTTTACCTTTCTAGCCCAGTCAATTGGGCTTATATGATAACGCAGTCCGCCCGCGTGTGTGTCTGTGTGTCGCCTCGATAACTCAAAAAATAAAGACACCACACTGCCAAAATTTTGCACACGCATTCTAGGGCTGATTTTGAGGTTTAAGTTCGTAAATCAGCCCGATCGGACCACCCAGTTACCCGTTTGGGTCCAAATGACCCCCAGTGGCCCGAAATTTCGAAAAATATTCTTCTTCTACTTTTGTTCAAAAGTAACAAAGACTAAAGACCCGATTATTTTTTAGTGAAATCCAAAGTTTTAGGTACCGGTGAGGGTCAAAACGACCCCCACTGGCCTGAAATTATGAAAAATATTGTTCTTCTACGTTTGCACAAAAGTAACAAAAACGGAATATTTTTGGCACAATCCAAAGTTTTAGGTACCCGTGGGGGTCAAATGGACCCAATCCGGTGAAAAATTTCCAAAATATTGTTGCTGTAATTTTGTTCAAAAGTAACAAATAACCGATTATTTTTGCTAAAATCAAACTTTTTAGGTACAGAGGGATTAATTAATAATAAAAAACAACAGGAAAAATCGGGGTAAATAAAATATGAATAAATAAATAAAAATAATAATAAACGACTGATGCTGATTAGGTCGGACGTAGACAACTGTTTTAATGGGTGTGGGTTATTGAAACGGATAACTGATTAAACAAATAGTCAGCAACTATCCCGGACCAAATACGCACTCAGAATAAAATAAGTCAAAATATCACAATCAAAGTTATTCTATTCTTAAAACAATTGACTGGGCTCACACAGCTGCTTGGAGGAAGTTTTTTGTATTTTAAAATATGTACAAAATGTATAGAAAAATCTAACCATAAGTCAGTCGCTACAAAAGTAGAAAACTTAGCGTACCACTCCTGTAGTCTTGATTGATTTCCTTAATTCTAAACCTTAATTAACAATTACCTTTTCATAAACTACTTGTTTTTGAGATAGTAGTTTATTTTGCATTAAAAAGTTTGCTGGTGGAAATGCACCGGTTGATAAATAAATATCCAAGAAAATTCTATCCGTACATATGCTAAAGGTCTTTTGCAAGTATATATCGTTTATAACAAGTAAGTTTGAAAATCCACCAGGCAAGAGTATAGCATACAGTACAGTGGCCACAATGTACTACTTAGTACATTAGTAATAAGTGTTTCCCAAGTTCTAATTTGTTTCTAATCTCAAATTAAAATCTATTAACTGTGAAAGAGGCTTGAGTTGTATCTGCTTGAGAGCTAAATGAAGACGAGAAAAGCAAAGGTTGAAAGTTGAAGGTTGAGGGCAGAGGGGAAATTAGTACAGAAAGTTACAGACAAACAACGTAAAAACACCGCATGGACCAAAGGGATAAGCGCACAGGTTTAGTTAGAGGAACCAGAAAGAGACCCCAACGTAATTATTTTTCTTCTGCCCGGTCGCACAGATGATAATTAATGTCATGATGCGGGATATATTTCTGCGCAATATTAGGGTCATCATTCTAAGTGTGAAATAAAGTTTATTACAGCACAGAGCTAGTTTCATTAAAGCCAGGAAACGGGATAGCAAAGGAAATAGAATGACATAAGCTTCAGTCTGTATTTCTTGTAGTCTATCCGTTATACAAGCCACTGGCAAAAGCTAATTAGTTCTTACATTTGGATTACATTTGTATACTTCACTTCTATGACTTCCTTCATCAACTCGTTCGAATGAGGTACGTGCCTAGAACTCATATTGGCCTTCTCAGCTATTTAATTTCACTTCGGCCCACTGGCTAAATGAAATGGGATGAGTAGTACGACAGGATTCAACATAGACGTTCTCTACTGGAGGATGAGTTGGGCCTGATAATGTGTGAAACTAAATGGTGATGTTTCTCCATGTAACGCCCGGACTTCTCTTCAGCTTAGCTGCGTTTGCAAATTTATGCAATTAGAACTTTGCTTCTCTATTATTATCGCTTTCTATCGTCTCTATTCTTATTATACGTCTGCTAAGTCTCTCTCTATTCGTCTCATAATATAGGGTGTGTTTTTACAAGCACTCCGTGAAGTGTTTTGAGTATTTATACCGAGGATTCCAAACAAAACAAAGAACTAATCACAGAAGCATGTTTGCTTTAAATTAATGAAATTTACGGAAATCAAGTATTAACAAATACTTGAGAAGAATACAGATTTTGTATAAAAGACGTCAACATATAATTTTACTTACATTATACAGTTTTGAGTTAGATATATATCTATATTGCGACCAAAAGGAACGATGATTTTTTACTCATCAAGTTAATTAAGCAAGAGAAGAAATACAACTCCAATACTGGTTCTTGTCTACGCATAGAAAAAGCTACATTTACATCTTCCATTTTGTCCTGCTGACTGGTTGTATTTAATGATAGTGAATGAACGTTTGTTGAGAAAAAAAATTAATTCTTTTTATAATTCCAGATAGTAAAAGACGATGAGGCTTTTTTCTAAGAGTTTTCTTTTGTATAGCAATAAACAATGAGTTCAAACAGCCCTTTAATTTCATGTCACTTCCGTCCTCCACTCATCCTGCCTTTGATTTTGGGATAAGATTGAAAAATCATTACAGTACCAATCTCAATCTCCATTTTTATTCTAGTGTATTACATTAGTATGCAAAACATGAATTCTGCTCTTGGTGACGAGGTGAAAGTAAATGAACCTGACAAGTACGCTTATGTAACTGTCCTTCTAAATTAGTTTCCACGATCTTTCTTGATGTTTTTACAAAAAAACGTTTTTTTTTATTAAAACCGGCAAAATATACACAATTCCCGATTAGCTTTCCTGCCCAAATGCCTTATTACAGGTCTGAAAACTTAAATTAAAGATGGAAAAGGTGATAAACATCTTCTGCGAGTTAAAAAGGGAGATTGGTAACGTCTAATACAGACGAGAGAAAAGCTGAGTTAAAAGATATACCCTAGCACTAATGTTCATACAATGTTACATTATGCTAATGGACAGATGATAGAAAGAGCATATCACCTACATAATTAATTCACATTCATAAGCGCGTTCTATAAAAACAATTCTCCTGGAGTAAACATCAAAGAAGAGTTCCAGACAACGGGAAGGATGCTCTTATTCTAGTCTCTAGACTAAACTCTTAAGTCACTTCCACATTTTAATCCCACCCGACAGCCCCAACTTCTTTAAGAGAACTTGAGACGTTTTTCAATAAACTGGAGATGTAAATGCTCATCATTTCCCTTAAGATCCTTCACTCAGTCAGCTATAGATTTTGTGTAGAATAATAATTACGCTTTCAGCTCAAGGTAAGTAAGTGCAAAGGAAAGCTGGGAAATGTATTAAACTTTCTACATTAAATATCTTGCTCTACCTTGATGATTTTTTAATGTATGAAAATTTTTAGTAAGATCAAAAGAATATGCGATGATGATGAGTACTGTACAGAGTATGGTAAGAGAAAAAGGGACAAATGAGAATGAGAGAAGCATCTGATGATGAGAAGAGTTGATGACTGGAGCTCATTTCTCATTTCAGATGATGATTAAGAAGATGAAGATGAGGAAAAAGGTGATTTCTTCATGCTAAGCTTCAGCAACTATTATACTTATGCAATCTGAGCTTTCGTGCAAAGGTAAAAGGTGAACTATTTAACTCTTCCTAAAGGGGAGAAGTCTGCAGCACAAGTAAACGGGTAGAGGTCTATTGAATTCTTCCAAACAAGGGGATAAGTTGGAGAAAGTTGTTAAGATAAAGACTGTGAAAGACAGTCTTCAATGGTCGTGGGAGTGAACGAGCAGGATGAGAAAAAAGAGCTCAAGCAGTTTTCCTTTGTCTACCTTCTAGCTTTTTCTTCTCGTACAATGAGCTTTAAAGTGCTGAAAATTAATTGCAAGGCTGAAATCAATGACTGCTCAAGATTTGGATTTCAATGAAAAGCTATTACTAAAAACGCCTTTGGCATTGTACCATGCATAACAATTAAGAGTGAAGGCAGCATTAGATAGAGAAAACACAACAGGGCTAGTATTTACTGAATTTAGAATTAATTCTAGAATGGAAGAATTTCCCGATCGAGTTTTACCGCACCATTAACTTAACTAATGAAATTCTGAGAAGAGAAACACCAGCCTGGAATCGGTTCTGCAGGATAATTCATTCTGGTATTTCGATTATTCAATGCATAAGTAATCTTCCGTCTCCCAGCAATGAATAAGTAATTGCTATCATTAGCATTTTTATTTAAATTTAAGCATTTCTATGTGCCCCAGTTTGGAGGATTAACGTTTAGTGTCAATAAAGGAAAGAATCTAAAGATTTGATGATTCCACAAACGTTGGTAACATTTAATAAAATAAGTTCGAAAAATTATCTTGCGGAGTATTTGATCCCCCCCCCCCGGCTTTTTTTTACCCACCACCACGACACAAGTCAGCCACTAATTAACAGTCTACTCAGGAAGCACACTTAGCGTGCGTGCCAGAGTTGATAGTTATATCGAGATCCCTCCTATTCGACAGTTTAAGATAACCGTACCAATAAAGCAACAAAATTGAGGTTCTAAAAAAGCTCGTACTCGATATGTGTAAATTTTGTACTCGATTTTGAAAATTTTTCTCATAGTAATGCATGTTACAATTGCTGGAATATGGCAGCAACTTAAAACTGTTAAGACCTAACGATAAGAGATGCAGAAAGAACAGTAAGAACTTCTTCTTTGCTGCCACTTGCGTTTTTTGGGGGACGACAGAAGCACAGTTAGAACTTTAGTATATTTATGGCCATCTATACCAACTTCTTCCAACTCCCTCCGGTCTCTCTTTCTATCTCCCTCTTTCCCCAACAACTACTGCATTTGAAACCTACTCTTTGTTCGTATGAAATGTTTCATGCACGCGTATCAAATATCAATTTATCGTAGGTCAAATTTCATAAAACTGAGTTATTTATTTTAATTGAATTATTTTTCATAAAAGGCAAATACCTTTAAATAATTGATACTCAATAGTCGTATTATATAATAATGCTGAAGATTTAAATTATCTACTTAAAGTTACTCCATTAAATTATGCATTTTAGATAACGGATTATGGAAAGCTGTTCTCCAAATTAAGACTGTTTCTTTAATAAATATTTGGCAGCACAGTTGCAAGCCAGGACTGTCTGAATTTTATTCTGAGAAATAATAAATTAACAAAAGCTTTGCCATTAAAAAATCAATATTTTAAGAGGTATTTCTTTTCCTGGTTTTCTTTAAGGTAAAGAAACGGAGGATACTGTTTAAGTTGGCTGCCTTGATCAAGACTAGGAAAATGCCAAGTTTGTGAAATGCCTCTGAGGAATCAAAAATCAACTTATTGGAGCTATAGACTTAAAAAGTTTGATCACTTTGAAGAGTTTTTTTCTCTTAATGGATTTTCTATTCTCTTCTCCCTTCCTCACCTCTTCTCTAGTATGTGTACTCTTTCTTTCTCTAGTTTAGTATTCTTCTTGGTTAGTGTGTGTATATTTTATATTTACCCTTCCGTAGCACTTTCACCAAAGAGTAAAGTTAAGCTCGAGCTGACTCTGTTAGACCAATAACCAGCTCAAGTCCCAGAGGAAGGATTATTATTACTTTTATTCATACCTACCTACGCACCTAAGCTTAGCTACCTAGTTTAGCTCACATGGTATTAACCAGAGAGTCGACTCATTTTAAAAAGTAAAAATATAAGTTACCTCCTAAAAGGGCAGCCAGATACATTATATACGCATAACTTATAAGACAAATTGCATTAGACAGCGAAATATTAGCATAAAGTATTCTAGTCTTGCTCTATGCTTGCATTATCGCATGGCACATTAGAATCTTGAGCATTAGCAATCTTCTAGAGATACACATTAGAGCACTTACAATCAGCATTGCCTCAGTTGGTTCCCTAGTTATATTTTAATATCAGTTTATATGCTCTTCGATCACATATGTGAGTATGTGTGTGTCTACTTTCATATATTTACTCAGATGCAGGGGACTATTTTCTTGGCAATCGCTGGATTTAAAATAATATTAGCTGCTTCCTCACTATGCGGGAGAAAGACTGACTCATGTGTTAAATCTCTTGGATGTCAAAAGTTATTTTTCGTATGAGATAAAGTCTAGTACCAAGAACTATACCTAAATAACAAATTACTGCTATTAAAATATAAATAGAATCAGGATAGTAAAAGTTTTTCAGCATAAGTATTTCTCAATTAAAGCTCTAAAAATCCGTTCTTTTTCAGTGTTTAAATTAGTATTAAAAATTTTACAGCTAGGTAGGCAGCACTTTTATAAAATATATACTGCTGCAGCACCATAAGTAAACAAAAGATAAGCCAACCTGAAAATGTAAAAGCAATGATGCCTTCTTAGTTAAAGTTTGTTGCTTATCATGCGTCAAGCGTAATAAATCTATAAATTCATCTATCAAATAACAATAAGAATGTAGTGGAAGACCAAATAGCACAAAGTTTATAAAGAACAGGATGGAGAGTCAGCGAGTGTTGAGAAATCATATGCATCTTCAGCGAGAATAATTCGAAACGACCTAAAGCCCCATCAGTCAATTTTTTTCATTATTATTACTCACCCGCTATAACCACCCTGATTATCATCAGTATTAGCACCAATGGTATTAACGGAATATTTCCATTTATTTAGAAAGGGAAAGAGTGAACTCGTTCGATTCTTTTAGTTCAGTTCGTTGGATTATTAATTTTCCTCGAGGATTAAAGCATCCTTGCGTTAAAAACATGCTTCTATAGAAAGTAAAAGAATAATAAGACACGCTTTAAGTAGGAAGGACTAGACTAGACAAGGTATATGGACTGAATTAAGTTTGCTTGTGAGAGAAGAAAAAGCATTGAGTCAAGCAGAGGCAAAGAGCAAACATCTCGTCGTTATAAATTCAATGCTAGCATTTCTCACTTTTATGCATCCCTTGACGCAGCACAGAGCCGAGAGGAACGACTACTGATTATAGCTTACTTGTGATTTCAACTGTTATTTGAGCAAGCACTTAAACTCTCTCATCAGTATTTCAATTTAGTTTTTAATCAAATGATTCATTCGCACTGTATACTCTTAAATCCCAATGAGTGTTTGAGTAGAAGAAGGAAGACAGACAAGTACTTGCATTTGCTTTTACTCCTCACTCAGCTCTTGATTAAGCCCTTCATCAGCTACATGAGATGGAAGTCAGGACACTATGAATGTATTATTGAAGTACTACAACTTCATGATTCATCAACTCGTTTTTATTTTTAGTGTCAAATGTATCCTCCTTAAAAACAGAACTTTCTAAGCACTCTCGAAGCTGGATCGTTAATGCAAATAATTAGGAAAGTAGAATGGGCTTTAATTTTATTTTACTAAAGATAGGCTAGAAGACTATAATAGCCACTGCTTTGATTTGACTCATCATATCTGAGAAGCTTTGTAGTTAGAGTTCTATCCTGTTTGATGCCTTGTTGACTGTATTTCTTTAATTGAATATTGCTGTGAAGGACAAACTGATCATTAGAAAAGTTAAATCACTTGTTAATTTAATATTTTAAAATAATACGAATAGTAAATGTTTAAGTTTCAGGATGAAAATGTGAAGTTTCGTAATAAAAGGAAAGTTTTAGCCCAGTCAATTGGGCTTATATGAAAACGCCGTCCGTCTGTGTGTCTGTGTGTTCCCTCGATAACTCGAGAAATAATGATACCACACTGCCAAAACTTTGCACATATATTTCAGGGCTCATTTTGAGGTTTAAGTTCGTAAACTAGCCCAATCGGACTAACCAGTGACCCATGGGGATCAATTTCCAAAACAAAATTTCATCTATTTTTGTTCAAAAGTAACAAATAACACAATTTTTGGTAAAATCCGAAGATTTAGGTACCCGTGGAGTTCAGATGGACCCGTACTAGATAACATCAGTTGAAAAATATCCAGAAAATTTTTTTATCTGCTTTTGTTTAAAAGTACCAAATAATGGTTCAAAACGATCCCCACTACTGGAATGAAATTCGAATTTTTTAAAGAAAAAAGCTTTAAAACCGCTAGGTAGTATAGAAACCTTAAACGAAAAAGGAAAATGCAACGGGGTCAGTAGCTGATACCAAATAAGCCGCGTACAACCAATCGTTGTAATGGTGGTATGAAGCGGATAAGAGATAAAGTAATCAATCAATTACTGTTTCCTAACACGTACGCAGACTTGAAAAAGTCAAACGACCGGCACGGTGATAAAACAATTAACTGGGCTCAAATAGTTGCTTGGAGGAGGTTTTAATATCTCTCGAACCTACTGTATTTATTATAAATTATTCTATTAATGAACAATTTATTCCAATAAATGTAGGCAGGTGAACGAAGACCACAGATAAAACTTCATACAAAATATCAAAAGTGGAACAAAGGACATCTAACATATCTATTGAAAAGTACCTTCAGATTTGAAGGGTCCACAAAATCTGTATTCCAGGGCACGTCACGCTGCGGTATGATATGGAACGGATAAGGGCTCTCTGGCTTTGTTGTCCTTTTATTCTTTCTATGCCGTTTTTATTTAGTCTACAAATGCGTTGTTACTTTTTCAGAATATTATGAATAATTTTTATTTTTCATAAACTGAACTGTACTGTCTGTACTGTAGTTATTAAACAAATTCATTATAATTTGATTCACATCTCCCGTACGTAATCTATTCCAGCCACAAAGTTGGATTTGTACATGAAATGAGACTAGGAATTTTACAGTTATCAAGTTAGAACTATTTTAGCATCATAATTGCAAATAAGCTATGTGGAATCGTCCTGAGTGGACTTGAAGATGCAATAATATCATAACAACACGGGCTGGACAGACACGCTAAATTTTTTACAGCTTACACACAAACACGTAATAGCTAGAGAAAGTATCATTATTTCCGAGTAAGTAATAATGATACGGAGGAGTGACATGCCAAGGTACAATACTGAGAGTAAAAAGGGTAGAGAGAAAATTCAAGCAAGTATGAAGTATAGAGAGATATATAAAATCACTCCAGATGAGTTGAGTCAACTACATCTTACTGTGACAAGAACAAGAGAGCTGTATTACAAAAGACATTTAATTTCGGAAAACTTTTTCAAGACAGCAGAAGGGAACTGAAAGGAAAACACAATAAAGGGTCTTTAGTAACATAACTTGCTCCGAAAGAGACACCCTTCGCTAAGTTTTCTGCTTTCTTCTGTATTTATACTTGGATACATGTTGGATATCTAACTGTAACTGTCTTCATCCGTACATACACTTTATATAATATTAACGATGAACAGAGCTAAGTAAGCTGTAGTTTCTTGTTTTTACATCTAAAAGATAAAAAATAATTGAAACAAGTATAGAGAAGACTTTGTTTTACACAAAGCTTAATAACATCTATAAAAAGCTCACATAGATAATGGAACGAGTTTAGTTTTTGGGAACAAAATGATACAATATGTAATGATTCCAGCACCGCCCTTTCTTCTAACAAACAAACTCATGTAATAGTAGTGTCCTAGTTAGTTAAGCTTTCTTTCTATGTAAAACAAAACCTCAATAAGTAAACATTATACTATACTGCACTGTACTGTCTTAAAGGTTTACCCGACCCTTTCCTACTCATTTAAGTATATGCTGTTTCCTATCGATACCACACATGCTGAGCGATACAAGACTAAACGAAACCGCACACATATGACGGGAGAAAGTATCTTTATACGATACGTCATAATATAAACGGCATCTACTATCTAGAAAGTATTTTTATGAGATATTTTTGTAAGATACAACTTCAATAACAGAGGCAGATGAGGGAGGAAATTTAGGGTAAAAACGTTAAACAGGAAAGAGATACATGAAAGTATTAAGAGATCTGAAAGGGATAGTGCAGTTTGAAACCAACAACATTAGTCCGTTCCTAACATTATTATCATATCATGGTAAAGGCACACACATCCAAGGAAAGGATCCACCATCTCTAGAACAAGGAGCCCCCTTTTTGTTCTAATGAGATTAGATCTGTTCATTGCGCAGACGAGACGCCAGGCGCCCGGTTTCATTAGTTTCAACCTCATCTCTTTCATCTCTTGATGATCATGGGTTGCTTAAGGCCTACTCCTGGTCCTAGTATTGGACGTGGTACTCCTAGTAGTGGTAACAAGTAATAATAATACTAGAAAATCCACAGGCGTAGAGCAGAACAGAAGCCGGGTACCTTCTCAACTCGCCTTCCTACCCGGGAGTGGAATGAATCCGAGGAAGGGACAGGAGGATCTCATCGCCAGGAAGGAGGATCCACATGGACAATAATTTAAAGTTATTGCCTCTGATCATTACTTCCTCTCTGTGTTCTACTAAGTACTAACTTTAACTACAACGAAGACCACTGCACCACTATGCCTGTTACTTACTTGATGTTCAACTCATCATCAAAATACGTTTATTCGTCTCATAATACAAACCAAGCCAACCTGCCTCTAGCTATTATCGAACACTACTAGATAACATCAAGTGAGGTTAAGAAGAAATTATACTTCCATCTTAACTAACATTCTACTCTTGTCTCAAAGAAACCTTTTTTCAAAAAGTAAAACTCTTAAGGTAGCCCTTGTAAATAGGGAAATGGACGAAGGAACGAAGACCTTTTTCTGTTAGCATGCTAGTCTTTGAGCTACTAATAGTAATGTATGTAATGTAATTTCACCTTAACTTCCCAACTTTTGCAACGAACGTAGCAACATCATCACCACCCTTTTCAAATTATCATCATGAGCCGAGCTCTTTTGATAATGTCATGTAGAAAGTTTAGCTTGGCCAGGCGAAGGAAGCATAAAATGAGAAGAGCAAGAGAGAAAGACACGAGCTGATAACAAATTAAAGGAAAGGATAAAAAATGTGGAACGGAGTAACTAAATGTACATATATTACATCACGATGATGATAACGATGCAGCATGTATATATAACATATCAGGACACACATGCAAGGATGTATCTCTCAGGAATCTTGATCGTCCACGTACACCTTCCCCCTCCTTGCCCTTTCTCTTTAGTAACTAGTAGCTAAATATCATCTTTTATAAACTGTATAGATTCGTTTTATAAGGTTAACTTTCACTATAGAGGATAAAAATCTAGTAAAAGCAAGGTAGAAAATATTCCTTCCCTACCGCTTCATCTTAATCGGGCTGGTATTTATCACGATGAGTATAAGTTGGAGATGAAGGAGAGGGAGAACTAGGAAAGCAAGGGAAGGGTCGAGCTAGATGAGGAAGAGAGCATCTTATTACAGAAAAGAAAAAAATGCTTAAAATGTAAGTGTCTACATGGTAAAGGTTTCATATGAGAGAAAGAGAACCTCCGCTTCTCATTACGAGAAATAATGTGCCATATGAGCCCATATAAGTAAGTTAAATTTATCCGGCCGTCGTATGAGCAAAGAATATGGATAGTATAAAGGCATTGTGGAAAAATTCCTACATCATGTTGTGCAGGCAGTGCATCATTCTAGAGAATTATATTATATCATGATCCCACCCCACCCAGTTGTGATTTAAGGGAAAATAGCGTCAACTACTCTCGAGGCTTTCGATTATAAAAACTCATTTCGAGCTTCTGTCCTAACCCGGGCCCTGATAGCCCTTATTTGAAAGATAATTTAATATTAAAGATGCATGCATTTTACCAAAGTTGGGTGGCAGTTTGAGTGGCAAGCAGCGAAAGGATTTTAAGTAAAATTTACTTTTAATACGCAACCTAGTTGTAGTAATATTGAGATTTAATATATGTGTCTGAGCCGTCTACTGCACATATATGGGGATGACTAAAAAGTCACCTATAGTCATCTAGAACAAAATTTCATAAAGCAAATGGAGTGAAACGTACTTCTAGAAATTATTCCCTACATTTATTAAAGCTAACATTGCATAAAAATTATGCTCCGTGGGTGAATATTTTAAAGAATAGGGTAGTAACATATCAGTGAAAGTGAATTCTTCAAAAACATGCTGGAAAGAGGCTTGTCTATATTATGACATATGAAACCTAATGCATATGGGATTGTTCCTTCAGATGGGAATAATTAAAGTTCCAAAATGAGAAAAACTTTCTGATTTCATCATCCTTCGCTTTGACTTTTGACGAAGGGCTGACAGAAGAATGAGTCAACATCCCGTCTCACCCACCCACCCAAATGCCTTCTAATATCAGAAATTTTGTAGAAAGAAATCAGTTTTTGAACCCCAAGCATTTAAAAATAAGTTTAAACGTCACCTCATCTCAATTTCAGTCTTTGGCACTTTTCTCTTCTTGATTTCCGTTCTTTTTTCTTATCCTTTCTCTCGCTCTCTTCTCTACTTTACTTTTCATTCTTATTATAATTCTGTTGGAAGTGAGTTTTCTTTCATTTAGAATTTAGCAGTAGAAGGTTCCTCGATCTAGATTTCATTATATGCATGAATCCATTACGGTGAGCACAACTACTTCTAAGAACTCATAGATTGATCTATACTCATTCATTCTCTCCTATTCTTTGTTAGCTACCCAGAACAACTCCAACGGTTTCAGGATGGTTTTAAACTTCAGAGAGAAAGAAAGTGGAGTGAAGTAGATGAAATCGAAATGGGAGGAGATTTCATTTAAATCATTATTGATTTTTACCAAAGAATCATTTCATTATTCCATTCCCTTCTTTACTTACCCTTTTCATTTGAACGATCGCCCAAGAAGAGGAAATTGATGAAACTGAAGGAGATCGAGTGGGTGGGTGAGTTTTACTTTGCATGACAAGGACTGGATGCTTACATTTTAACTTTTCTTCCCAAGGAAAAAAATCCTAGTCTAACTCTCACCAGCTCGTTTGATTCCTTTTGCTACATTAGTAGTAGCACATGAACTTTTCTACTTACTTGAAATACCACTGCCTTAGTCACATTTACAAATAGAAAGAAACTCCTCGAAATCAGAGGGATTATAGGAAAAGGTAGGAGTAAAAAAACCCTTCGTATAATGCACTCATTACTCTTACGTTGTGTTAGTTAGCTTAACTAGAGTTACTAGAGAAAGTTGGCTCCCATCAAACTTTAGCCATTGTTACTTGTCTAACTTTTTATTCTATAGCAGGGATCTCAACTCATGGATCTTTATAGCCTGAGTTCCATATACTTTATTCTACCCTTAATGATAGTAGCTATGCCTGTCAAAACTAAAATTCTTAGTTAGTGCTTGTTTGTTAAGTAAAAGAATAAATAAATTACAGAACCACCACCAGCAGCATGAAAGGAACAAACTATACTCTAGTGGATGGCTGGCTGATAATTAATGATTCTCTCTAGAAACGAAAGACAAGTAGAAAGAACGCTCAGAGTGAGTTAGATTACTCAAGATAACAAATTTCTATTAAAGTAATGAATGCCAAGAGACTTTTCTGTTTTTTTCCTTAGCCTTTATTCTCCCTCAAGCCAAGCATGCCTATTTCCAGGTTCATAAACTCTCAGCTTGAATTACAAAATTAATGGTCTCTTACAGATAAGCTTAGAGAGTAATGGGAGGTAATGGAAGTGTGTAGTAAAATGGGTGAAATAAATAGCTGTAATCGCCACCTCCTTGTATTAAACGAGCTTTCATCAGCATTAGGGAAAGAGATTCATTACCTTTTTAGCCTCCATCCCCCTTTTGTCTACATGAACCATTTTGATTCCTTCTAAGAAATTAGCCATAAAAGGACCCTTTTGTCTGCCTTTGCTTTCTACAGTAAAAAGGGTATCTTAATCAGGAAGACGTGATTGGACTTTACTTCCTGGTTTATGGTATTTTTATAATTTTACTCCTGTTTCATTTCAGCTTCTAAAAGTATAAATATCATCGGATGATGGTATGAATAACTAGGACTTTACAGCTTTAGTGATTTAAGAATAATGATGATACTTGTTTATGAATGTGGTGGAGAATAGAGAAAGGGACCAAGCAGAGCGAAGCGAGTGAATTGCTACACACCCAAGCGGAAACATGGCAGTGCCATAAAATTTGCAAAATTTGCCCTTCTAATAAGCATTTGTTCCAGTCTATTATTCTTTGATTCAAAAGTCAGAGTCATTTCATTACCGGGATACTCCTCCCCTTTGGAAGATACTGCGATAAACTTTGGGAAAGTTACCCTAAAACAGAACTACGAGAGTAAAAGGATGAATGTAATGAGGGAAGTAAGCTAAAAAATAGTCATCCTTCTTGTACTTTAGTGGTAGTAAAATTTGAACCTTCGTCAGATTTACTAGTTCAGTCAAACGTAGACCGGCCAATGATGATGACAATTAGGCGTGGATACTTACAGTAATAAATTTAATAATGATAATAATCCGGGTGCGTTGAATTTGAAAGTGAACTCTAAGATAGAACTCTGTTCCACAAGGATAGTAGTTAAGTGATATGAAAACATACAATGGAATGTATCGTACCACGTACATCGCCGTCCCTGATGTCTTTGCAGCAAATGGTAGAGGATCAGATTATAATATATTATGACTAGTCGGATAAGCCCATATAGAATACGGATTAGATGGACAGAGTATTGCCCTCCAGCACGCGTGCTATAGTGTGTGCGTAGTTGTAGCAGAAGTAGAGAAGAGTTGGTAAGCAAATCAGATATACTTAAAATTGCATTAAGCACTTAAGAGACTAATTATTATACTACTATTTCCAACATTAACTCCATTTTAAGGATCGCATCGGTTGAATCCGTACTAATACTTTATTTGCTCAACACGCCTTCACATGCTGTACCGAACTCCTCCTACTTTACCAAAACTACTCATTAAATTAAACTACTCATTCCGACATTAACTCCATTTTCTTCTACACATTTTAAATACTCATAATAAAACTACTCATATAATTCCTGATACATTCTAACTCCTCCAACTGTACCTTTTCGTTGCTTTCATTCGATTTTAAGCTCAATTTCAGTATGATTTGATGTCTATATAAATATATTTAGTACTCTTGGACCCTTTTCGTTGTTTTCATTGGATTCTACGTTTGATTTCAATGTGATTTGATGCATCATACGCCCCTTAACGTTCATTGACGTCAGAAGCCCCTTTGCCTTGACCCCCCTGAAAGTCAAGGTCATTTGGCTTATCAACTAATCGCTATACATTGGCATCCCATTTAAAACAACGTATTGCACGTTGAAATCGGATTACGCGTTTAGGAATGCATAGCGGTCACACACACACACACAAACGAACATCCGGAAAATAAACTCGAACTGGGTTTTATTTATATGGATTATGATATGCTTGTGATGTCGATTAAGATACCTAAACGTTAGCTAAAAGTAAAGTAGAAGAATCATAATATAAACTATGGGAAAAGTAAGGGAGGCAATGAAGAAGAAGGATCATAAAGAGCTGATAAAATTGGTAAAGGAAAGGATGAAACCTCAAGAATAATCTATAAGTAAATCCAGTTGAATTTTGTTCGCGGATGTGTGACCGGCAATCACCTTAGCCTATCAGTTGTAGTAAAATATCATTTTATTATGGAAATTATTTTTTCCGAAGAGCTTTTATAAAACGTTGCCCAAATACTTTCTCTAGCAGTTTTCCACGCTAACAGCCTGAATCTTGATCTTACAATTTTCTTAATTTATTTCATTCAAGTTAAATTTAGAAACATCTACCTTTAAAGTCAGAACTAGACAGGTGTAGGTTTGTTTTCTAATTTTACAAATGGAATCATCCAATATTTCTATCTAATAACAAGTAAGCACAACAAATACTTTTAATTCATCTGGCTAATAAAACTTTTACTTTTTTATAATTTATTTTAGTTGACGTTAAAGACATAATTTTTCACTAGAAATCAATATTAAAATATTAATGACATAACCTACCAAATGAAAGTATTGACGATAAGAACACAAAATCGATAACGTATGAGTGGAATTTCATTCTTTTGTATCGAATAAAGAAATAAAAAATTTAGCTCCAAGGGTTTGTTCTTTTTAGCTTGATCCTAATGCTTGCTATTAATTTTGGATATTTTTCTTAAAAGGAAAGATTGCGTTTCCATTTCATCTGCAGTCCGTGGTGGTACGGAAATTGATCCTGGTCTCTGCCGAAGAAGAAGAGTAGGCTTGTTACTGAGGGCTAATGTTATTTGTATGAGAGAGAACGACTGGATGTAATCCTTCTTGAATTTATGTCCAATATTAGCAGCAGTAGTAGGAGTGGTATTCGCCGAGAACGTGGATATAATGGCAGAACATAATTGGTGAAATGGACAACGAGGACATCAAGAATAGTAGTGGCTGTTAGCTGTTGTGTGTGTGGTGGCTGGCTATAATGGGGCAAACCCACTTGGGTCCAAGGCGTTCATTTCATTCCATTTCACATCACATTCACATCTCTCGCTCAAATAATAAAAAATAAAATATCAGCAGACTCATTGCTTCCCAGCAGCTTTCTTTGCTTGCTTGCTTACTTAGTGGATGTTGGATTCAAGAGGACAGAAAGTAACAGACTTGGCTAGTCTACACTATGTAGTATTCAGTAATATAAATAGGAGAAGAAGGCTAGTTTGTCCAGCACTCACAAAGTATCAAGGATGGAAAGTAACCGTCGGACGACGAGAGAAACTCAATAAAATATTTCAAAAGCAGAAGTTGGTTATTGGGATTGGACTCTCGTGTAATTGACGATGGACTTTCTAACTTGAAAAATGCTTTTACTACTCCAACTTCAATAGGTAGCCAATATGCCATGCCAGCCATAGCTGAAGCCTGCCTTTATAAATACATTCATTTATATTGTAAGAATGAAAGCTCTCTCCATGGAATGGGTCTGGGTGGTTGGCAGGCAGTGCTCACCTATTATACACATCTGTACAAGAAAGGAAATGAAAAGCAATACTTATGACGAGGAAATAGAATTGGAGGCTATTCCACTCTGAAATTTTCCTGCAGAGAATAAATATCGAACTGGAAAAAGTTAAATGGAACCCAGTCTTGTGCTTGCTTGCTGTAGAAATTAATGTCAAGAGCTCTAAATTGTACTCATGTTGACTTTATTTAGCGAGAGAAGGGCACATTTTTTTGGAGCTGATATTGGGTAGGACACATACCGAAATTTAGTGGTCAACATCAACATTTTGCTAATAAGTGTCAGTTACTTCATCGTATTGATGGAAACTGACACAAGATCTTGTATAATGATCCTATCATCACAACGATGCATTTTGTATTTTAATAAGAATTTCAACTAAGGACGGCCACGGGTTCAATCGGAGACGGCTGAGTTAGGTGTTTTAAAGCTCCAAAAGATAAAACAACGTTAGTTCTGGATGAAAAAGGGTTCATAAGATTGTTTAGATTCTGCTTGTTACACTTTAGCTCATCTTTTTTACAATGAAGCTCCCTCAGAGTAATAATATTGAGCCTTGCTTCAAATACACATCTGAGCTTAATCCCGTCGAGGCTTAAACCAACAGAAGAAGAGACTCCTTACCCTGCTACTTCTCCAATGGTTGATAGGAAGGTCTTGGCTCAAGATTGACAATAAGAAATTATATCTGCTGCACACTTCCTCCTATTTCTTTCAAATCCAATTCCATAATAATATTTTCTTTCGCTTTATTATGAGGAGGAAAACAGTCGGAGCTAAATCCTAGATCTTTGGATCTGCTCATTTTGGCCTTTATTACTACAAAGGATGAAGGATTATTCCAGCTGACGGTGAGAGCCTCTTTGATATCTCCTTAGGCCTTCATTATTATTATCGAATTTATTGCCTTCTGTTATTGAAAGATGTTGTTTTGCGAATCCAAGTGGGTGTTTCATTTCAAAATTTCAATCCCATCCTCTCTGTCTCACTATCACAGACACAATCTCTATTTCTAAGATTTGCCGAAGTTAATAATGAAATATTTCTTTGTTCAAAACAGGGATTTGGAGAAAGAGAGACTTAATAATAGTAAGTAACACTAAGATTTAGGAAATCATATATTTAGAATGCATTTTTTAGAGAGTAATAATAAAGGAGAAGGATTCTCTACACTGAAACAAATTTTCTATTTATTGTTAAGTTTTACCCATCCCGACAGAGGTAAGTATATATAATATAGAATAGCATCCTTTCACTATGTGTTGTATAACTTATCTTGTATAACTTATCTTATACTTATCCAAGCATAAGGCTTAGTTGTGGTTCCCATGATGAATCGAACCAGATGTAATGTATGAATTTTGTATGCAAGAATATATTGTTAACCGTTATTTCGTTGTATTGGAAATCAAACTTTTTAATAGATCAATGCTACTATTACTGCCACTGCTTCTATTAAATGAGTAAAAGGGATGCTGCAAGACCCTAAAGAATGGGAGATGAGGAACGAAAGAAGAGAAGGTTCGATTCGTAAAAAATCGATTGAAAAGTTACAATAAAGGATAAAAAGTGTAATAAAAAATAACACACCGAAGGACGAAATATTAGTCATGAGAGCAAAGGGTCCATAGTGTCTGATTCGCCAGGGTGCCTTGAGGCAGGATCGACATGAAGCGGTGGACTCTGCCCTATTTTTTATGCTCCCTTGCTTTCCCTTTCCTGTATAACCACAAAAAATTGCACACAATACCCGCACCGTTAGCTCAATGAGAATCAAAGAAGGTAAGGGACAGAATTTTTTTTTATGCATTAACCTTTCTCAATCCTATCTGTCGAGTATTACACACAATGAACACCCTTTTGATACTTATGAATGATACATACGTAGGCACATAACAAGTACATTGGCAACCTCACAAAATTGTACATCCTTGCTTATGTACATTTGATCCTTGTATGCATCCTTTCCTCCAGGGCCTCCAGGGTACTTGTCCTAAAATATTCTGTCATTCCATCCCTGCGATTGACAGTTGCATCAAATCTCTTGGAATTTATCTCCTTCCCTTGAGACTTACTCGGGAAACGTTTAATGTGAAATTAATTGAAAAAAGTTCACGAAGGAACTTATCAGAAAGTAAAAAGTTCTGTGATTATACCAAAGGGAAGGTGAAAAGTTTAAAGTGTTGTTTTGTCTAAGACTAAAAGATCGACGATATTCCTGAATTAAAAAGGTTAGCGGATGGTTATCATTCATACCGTCTATATAGAGACGTACAAAACGGAGAGATTAATCGTGCAAAGTTTTTCTGAGAAAGACAGGTATGCGATAGAAAATATTTGTGTTCATTATCTCATGTTATTATTAAAGGTACAAGAGGAAATCTAATTTCAACAAGGATTTTTAGAAAATTGAATCCATCAACTTTGCAAAGTAATTTCACAAAGATTGTAATTGCTTGAGAAAGTTATCTTTTGTGTTTTTTTCTACATACTTTATCGACTTGTTCTTTAAGCGAGTATCTTAGCTAAACTTTGTATTAGACTGCTGAGTCAATTTGTTATAAGATTGGTTCCAGGAAACAGAATGCATCTACGTTTTATACCAAGAATGTAAGAAATGAAGTTTTAATTAGAAGGCAAACCTTTACTTGTGGTACTAAAGGAAAAGTTAGGAACAAGTTAGGAGAGCCATTAGAGCCAAGTTGATTATGTCGGGTAGAAACGTGCCCGATTGGTTCATACGCTTCTGGATCAATTTAGTATGGAGACGAAGGGAGAGAAGAGTAGAAAAACAATAGAACTAACATGGTTTCCAGTTCTTATTCCCTGTGTGATATAATATATGTTGTGTGTGGGAAGTGACTTGTGAGGGAGAGACACGAGTGGCAGCGATAGAGCTGTTGTAGTAGGAAGGAGATGACTAAAAACAAGAGAGATCCGGAACCACTTCAATTAAAAATCTGCCCTTGTGTAGAAAAACATCCTCTATTAGAACATTTCCTCTTGATATCATGCTTGTCTTGTCCTTTTTTCCTTCGTCTCAACGGAAATTAAATATATTGCCTTGTGACTTCCCTAAGAGAGACTATGGGACGTCGGCAAGGAGAGAAAGTGAACCCGTGTGTAGTCGTCTGTACTTCTTTAGTACAGGTTATTTACTTTCTTATAATGTTTAAGAGAAATAGGGAAACGAAGAATGTGCCGTCATTGCTGTTTGTTTGCATACGCAATTTATGTATTTCAAATTTTCACTAATTAAAGTATGGAATGTTTTAAATGGAATAGGTGTTTATTTATGCATTTTCTGCTTCTGAAGAAAAATTCAAAAGCATTTAAAATATTTTATGTTTGTTAACTCAACCTGATTTCGTTATTTACAAGCAAGCAGTTTATAGCATATTTTGAATACATTTTGTTTTCATGCATTTAAAGATTGCATTATTTGAGAAAAACCAAATTATAGTGAATACTTGTATAAAAGTTAAGTAAATATTACATAAAAGGAACATAGATAATAATTCACGTTGCATGCGTAGCACTATATCAAATAAGTAAACAAAGCTAAAGCAACTTCTCATGATGAGCATACATTTTGACAGTAAGAACTGACCTGGAGGGTAGATTGACAATAAAGTAATCGCATGCCAAGACAGCAATAGAAGTGAGGTGAATGGATAAAAAATATTTATAAAAACTATTTATAAAAACTGTCCTCCTAAATAAAGTACACTGTTACTAGATCCATCCAATTCAAAAATAAAAGACTTGGTGTATCAAAAGTGAGAAAATACTTAGCTGAGACCTAAAGAAAAGACGGAGAGTTCTATTTTCTTTGGGTACATCACTTTAGCATAGTAATGGGTATTCATCATGACATGATCATCCTGTCCCTTGTGCTTTTCTCCTATCCCTACCGTTACTCTTGGAGCTCGATCCCCTTTGTTGAATAAATATATACCAATTTCTGAAATCTTGCTTGAAGTAGGAAGGTGAGTGCTACATAGCAAGTATTAAAATATACATTATACTTCTTAAGTCAGTGCCAAGAAGGCTGTGTAGTTAGTTTAGTAGTGGGTTCATTTCAAAATCCAATGAATAGGAGATTTAAAGACCTCATAAGAACTACCCAAGGTTCTTTGTTTTGGTTGGGACTCTTAAGAAATGGGAAGGGGATACAGTTGAATTGAAATTTTAATTCAGTAATGCCATTCAAAAAAAGAGTGGAAAAACTAGAGGATTTTCTTTATCTAGTCATCCTCTTGTATAAAGTATAAAAATCACCCTTTCATCATTTCATATTTTGATTAGGTAGGGGAATTTAGACTGTTTTACTTTTACTACTGTAGTTTGTGTACCAAGCGTATTACTACCTTTTATAATCAAGACCAATTAAGACTAGTGACACACGCAGAAATGTAAATCAACTGAGAGTGTAAGGAGGCTTAAAAATTAGACAAATGGAGATGATGAGACGGTTTTTTATCTGATTTCCAGCTCATGAATAAAGATTAAAAAACTGAGAGATCGAGAGAGACACACGATGATAAACTGCTAGTCTAGTGCTAGCTCAGTGAGACTTCGTCTTTCCTGGATATCTACTACCCTTGAGTTTTAATGCAATTATCTAAATTGTAATTCATCAACCGAAAGACACGGTGAGGGAAAGGAAAATAAAATACTGGATATGATAGCCAAGAGTTTTTTCTGTGAGAGACGACTGAATTATTATGCAAACACAATTAATTTCTGCTGAAAAAAAGTTGAAACTGGGAAAGACTCAGGAATTAAGAATTTCTCCAATGGTGATGATAAAGTCTCCAATTCCTGTTTTTGTCGTAATTTATTATATACCTATATTTGTGAAAGAGTACACAATTAATTCCGCAGTTGACGTTTTTGTAGCTATATGATTGGTTGATTGCTTCATTTCTATGATTCATTCTCAAATAAATGATAAAATTAGAAGATCTTGCAAGAGTTTTTAGACAGCTAGTCTTCTTCAGAATTGTATGTCCTTGATTCCTTTCTCGAGTCTGGTACTAAATTATTGTAACAATGCCATAGCCGACTACATTAGTTGGTTGGTATAAAAGTAAGATTATGTCTGTGTGGCTTAAGATTATGATGTGACTATGATAAAAGATAAAAAAATCTTATGTTCCCTTTTGCAATGTCAAATAAACTTCCAGTCTGCTGAGCCATATTATTAATAATTATGCTAACGAGAAACAATCAAAATAATCAAACTTCCAGTTGAATGACTTAGTTACTGATTAAGCCTCCCTTGACTTTCGATTAGAATAATTAAAGAAATGTCTAGACTCTCCTAAAGGAAATGCTATTGAGCTCATTATCCTATGACTGATTTATTCTGCTTTTATATGAAATAATGTAGTTTTCGTTGCATGTCATCGGTCTAAACAAATAATGTTTCAGAAGATGTCTACTAAATTATTCACTGGAATTAAAGTTTAATTTAATTTCTACGACAAACTGTAGTAAAACAAATTGGAACCATTAAAAATTTTACGTATGGCATACGAATCATAGCCAAATGGCATATAGTGGGGCAATTTCTATTGAACTGTCCGCTTAAAAACGAAGAGAGTAAAAGAATATTTAATTAGAGAATTGAGCTTGATTTAATATTAATGCACGAATATTAAAATAAATATGCTTGCAAGAATATGTAAATGAAACAACTTGGGAAAACGTGCCTTCCATTCGCATAAGATTTTACCTTGCCTTAAAAACTCAAGCTCATATTTACTTTACTTTACTTTGGTCGTTGAAAGTGAAATAGTAATTTGCATACGGCTCAACCGAGAAGCGAATTAATTTTGGGAGAGACCTCTTCTCGTACTGAATATACTTAAAGTACTCTTCTTGACTACAGGCCGTAGTTTGGATATGTGGTATACCAGTGGGAGTAATGAATTGGGAGCCATTTTGTTCATCTTCACTAAGTCCGTATCTGAGGACGACGCCCTTGTGCCAAAAACGTCGATTGGTATAATCCTTTTTAGACTATGTAGGAAATAGGATGCAAACAAGAGGCTGTGTAGTCTACTTGATAGGACTGATGGTTGTGGGAGCAGTGAGCCAAACTTGGACTTGACTCTGGAAATACTTTTTTTAGCTTTCTGTTATACTCACAGCTTCGGAAATTCAGCCAGGCTTCTTTTGTATCTACTTCCCCCTTTTCCCCTTTCTATATGTCTATCAGAACCAATCCGTGCAACTTAAATCCAGTAGACTTTCTTTTCCAGATGTGCGTTTGTGTCTTTGTGAGTTTGATTGCCATACATTCCCGAATGTGTTGTTTCGAGCAGGAGATTTTAGTCGGTAAGGTAAATTTGGTTGGATCATTACACAATGTATCAGTACTCCAACACCAGTCTCATCGTTTCCGTAAGAAAATTTAGTTCATATTTCGGCTTAGTGAAAAACAAAAAAAAACTGGCTGCCCAAGTTTGCCGAAACTGAATAAATCGGTTTCAAAATTCGAATTTTTTTAAGAGAGCAGGGGCTGCTTTTATTTTGGTTGACGGCCTTTTAGTAAATTACACACTAAAAACATAAAACATTAAATACACATTTGCATGATGAAACATGCATTCCATTTTTTATTTTTCGTAGAATCAATTACATAGATAAGATAGGTAGGAGGTGTGGCTAAACATTATTAACATGAAAGGGATAGGGAATTTTTCATTTATTTAAACATTGTTTTTATTTAAATTATTCAGTTTCGGACTTGGGCAGCCAGTTTTTTTTGTTTCGGATTTTTTGGTATGTTTCACTAAGCCGAAATATGAAGTAACGTTTTTACGTGTTATACGCTGAGACTCGTGTTGGAGGACTGATACCTGATACATTGTGCATGAGGGTGGTTAGCGCAAAGGAGCCCTCTCGGTCAAATATAGTGTAGACATATATGATGCATCAAATCGATAGTAAATGGACAGTAAAAGCAAATGAAAGTAACTATAATTGTCCAGGCGTACTGCAAAAATCCTTAAAAGGGCAATAGTGCCCTTACAGGTAGAAAACAACCTGTGAGGCGTCAATCGAAAGGTACTAATGTGCTGAGAAGGATTGAGTCAACTACTGTAATGGAAAGGATACTGCAAGAATATGTCTAAAGCGCCCTAATTTCTATAGGGGTATTTTTTAAGTCCTACGACGTCTGTTAACCGTTAGCAGTATTGGGGAAGGTGGGAAATCGAGAAGGCCAAAGGAGGGACGGGGGGGGGGTGTTTTTTTAGTAATTTGTGCTGGGAAATGCTGTAGGGCACATACATAGACAGTTTCTTCTGCGCTTAAAGACTTATAGAATTGAGGAAACTGCGTCACGTGGGAATACAGTACAGTATTAGGACTGAAAATTCTGCGTCGAGTAAGCAAAGCATAAATCGCCCTAAATTTCATAATATGGGCTTATCTGCCGAGTCTACTGCATAATTTTGCTTTTAAACCAACAACGTATATTTTTTTCAAGTGAAGAATACCCCTCACGTCTCCTTCTTCCATTAAAAAACCCACTGAGCCTTATAGTCATAACAGTCAAATTTTAATACTTAATTTGGCCTGAAATTAAAGTGTCAGGTGCTCGGGCTCTCTTGCTTGGTTACCTCATCTCATTAAGTGGAGCGTAATAGTCTCTTCGGAGAGAAGCTGATCTCAAATTAAAATGGCTGAGCTCACTTTCATTTCCTATCTTTTCTTATTAAACTGTATATAAAGAAGTTAGGAAAAAATGCTTGCTTAGACTCACTAGGTGTATCTTATACTTAGAGTGAATTAGGGTAGTTAACTTGGAAGACGTTTTACAAGTAATCCAATAACCAGGGACTGAACAGCAGCTTTCTCTTTAGCCAATTTAATGAGACCTCGTCCAATAATAAAGTTTCATCTAAATGAGATTTTTTAGTGGAACAATAAGGCTCTCCCTAGTTGATCGTGGAAAGAATGGAATGGAAATAGAGTGGATAAAATTCTGTAATATATATTCCCTTTCGAGTAAATTCAGAATAATATCTTTTTTTTGTACCATGCATACCAAACCAGACCTTTCTGTTGTAATTTGAATCGAGTAAGAATTATCTAATTCAATATTTAAACTGAAATTGCAAGTTTGGAATGCCACCACGCAAAGGCTTAAACCTGATCGAAGTTTAAGTCAAAGAGGGTACTTAGATTGGTTGAAATATTGACCTTTTATACAAAAGAGCGGTTCGAAGCAGTAAAGCTCATCATGTGTGTTCTAAATAGCCAGTCTTATATGGATAACCTTCTTTCTACTTTAGTACAACAATAATTCTACTTTATCAGCTAGCTTATAGTTAAGACGGATAGAAAGGAAAAGTAAAAATTTCTTGATCAACCAATACTTGGACTAAAGAGCAATAAAATGTCCCCTCAATACAAGTTTAACGCTCTGAGCCGCTCAATATATTTTCTGTCGAGTTGATAGTTCAGTCCCTTGCTTTCTCCATTCCAATGCATTGCATTAAATTATACGGGCTCTTTATTTATTCTCCGTCTCTCACTATGTTTCAAAGACGTTAGAACCAATAGTACAAGTTGGAAACAAGAAGGACACCCTGATCCATCCGCCGCATCCTCATCATCCTGTACAGTTTGTAATAGGTCCTTCCTTTTAAGGAATGTGATGTGATTGCGGGGCCTTGGCATGGGTGTAATAAACGATGTAGATGCCAGAACAAGACTCATATAAATAGTTAGACTAGGGCTCGATAAATAATTGCATCGGGAATGCTCTTCCTCTTCTTCCTCTTTACCAGTGTCTTCTTTATTGTTAGTTTTTCCCTCTATTGTGTACACACACTATAGGTTCAAAGTAACTCAGAGTACTTTTTCCCTTTCATCCTCATTCATTCCCTTTGTCTCATCTCCAAGTAAAGTTTTAACGTCCCTTTTGCTTGCTTTTCTCAACTTAAGACGATATTATATCTACGAATTTCATCCATGTGGGTTCTCTCTTTCCGTCTGTCTCTAATAGTCTTTTCAGTTTTAGCTCATGGCTTAAGCTGCAGTGGCCGCTTCGGTTGATGAAACATAGAAAACATTAAATGTGGAAATGACCCTCAGCCTTTCCTTCCTCATCTTTCTGCTAAGAGAATTCTAGACATCTTTCCCTTACTTCTCCATTTATAAGTATGGTTAGTTTGTAGTTCAATACCAAAGCTACTAGAAACTATGGTGCATGTAACTATTTCTAAGCCAATTATGTACCTTCCATAGAGCTAATCTTTACTTTCCTTCACTCAGCAAGGCAGGGAGACAAACGCAAACTGGCTGACTTTGCTGCTAGTCAGAAAAAATGTATTTTCTCTTTCCACCAACTCCTTTGTTCTGCTTCTTGATTATCTGTAATCTGCTTCAGTGATTTAATGGAAAGGCATGAACAAACTACGACGCTCCAGGACTTACAGCATTAGAGAATACTTGGTGAAAAATAGTAAAACGAGCGAATGGAAAACCAGCATACCTATTATATATTTTATTATAATGCTCGTGTTTGCTTTTTAATGCATTACATAGCTGGGTTAAATGTCGAAGAAGTAGACACAGTACGCTAAAGCTGTACTAAAAATGATACTCTTGGTTAACTTATTGAAGAAATAGTAAATTTAATAGTGAATATACACACATAGTATGCAAGAAAGAACAAGTTGCTCAAACTGAAGAAAGTTTTTCGTTATTATTAAAAGTAAAAGTAGACTTGGGCTTATACTGGTTTCTCCCTGTTCCTATTAAAATCTATCTTAACTTGAATATGTGAGGGCCCATACAAATACTATGCTAATATATTTGAATTAATACAAACTTTTATCCCGAAGAGAAGCCCTCTTGAGTAAAATGGAGGTAGCTGCTAGTATTGCATGCATAGTTGGCTGGTATTGGACTCTTAATCACAAAAATAGTTCAGCTATTAAAAAAGTTTCTACCCTTTGCTCTCTCCTCTCTTTTTCTTTTTCAACAGTCTCCTCAAATTGGTAGTCGGGAGAGGGAATTATTTTATTGTCATCTTGAAAACAAAATCCTACATAGAATTTCACCACTGCACTGCTATACATTGTTAAACCATAAAGGGTTTCAATCGCATTCTCTTCGTCACTTATGGAATGCTGAGAAGAAACTTTGCGTTAAAATGAGCCGAAATAAAAATTAAAAGTTTCGTCTCCATTCAACCAAGTCAAACTCCACACCCTCCTCCCTGGTTCAATTAAAAATCTCCTTTCCATCTGTACAAAAAGAATGCAAATGCTTGAGATTATACCCAGGCTAAATGATGCAGTAATTTAATACTAGAGAATATAATTTTCTTAGTTATGCAAAACTACTCCAGTGCCATTAAAGAGGCTCTAAGTACGTACGCACGTACAAAGAATACTTAATATAAATTCTAGAAACCTTAATTCCCCATAATAAAATGAGGACGGGAGGCTGTTATTGAGAATTTTTTGATTAAAAATTTAATGATGATATATTCTCAGAAAATTCTTTTACTAAGCTAGGGTTACATTTAATAAGGAAATATACTAGTTAAAACTAATTTTATCTTTGCTAGTGTAATCAGCAAGGAACAGCAGAAGAAAGGATGATAAATATAATAGCCCCAACTGCTGCGTCTTCCGCCTACGATGTATTTAGAGGGATATTAAACTTCGTCTATATTAAAAGTATCCGGAAAAAACTAATCTAGCCCCTTAAATGCAAGGGAATTTTAGGCATGGAGAAATAAGGCGATGTTGTTAAAATGAAAGAGATGAAGAGGGCAAGAGCCCAATAAAATTATATGATGTCGTAAAGCCACAGCTCATATTAATTTTCCACACGCCAGAATTAATCTGATTGCTTAAGCAGAATGAGTCTAAGAGCCTAAAGGCCATTAAACACTAGGCTTAAGATGTAGCAATCTAAATTTGAAATTAATGGGCTGCCATTATACAACAGAGTTTGCCTTCTATACTCTTTCTCTCCTCCCTTTCTCCCAGTTTAGATCTGCCGAGACGGCATTTAACTGGGCTCAATATTTTGCATTTATATATTCCCGTAAAGTTTATCTAATCTCTTCAAAATATAATTCTAGTTTTAGCCAAGCAGAATTTATCCGTTTAGTCAGGTTTAATTCGAGCAGAAAGTTGTTTTCTTCCTTTTTACCTGGTAAATTGTTATTTGCTGGATTCATTTTCTAATGCGCAGGCATTTGGTTCGCCTTTATATTTATTAATAATAATAAAATGAAGCACGGCACGGGTAGACTAAGACGTACCTTGTACTAGTAGTAAAGCAAATATACACAATGCACTGCATCTACTAAATAAACGTATATTTTTTAGCAAGTTAGGTTTATTTGGAAGTAATGTTTGTTTCACTAATAGTTACTTAGTCTCTGTTGACTCGTGCTTCTTCATCTCACTCGATTGTGCTTGGAATAAGTAAAATCTTAGCTTGCTCATAATAAATAACATGGAAGTAGAAGGTATGTAGTTCCATTAACGTTACATTATGCAGACGACAAGGTAGAATATAGCGGTATGTGTACACATATATAGCATAATATCATATCATAATCATCATTATTATTATCATACTACCCGACATAATCCGCTTTAATGTGATTTAATGTAACGTAATGCAATAATGGGAGCTAAGGCACCTACCGTTTCATTTATAATCCTTTTTCTCCATTAAACTGAAAAAGACTCATGAGGCAAGTAGGGAGGCAGACAGAAGGGAAGTGGAGGAGCCAAGAAAAAGCCCGATATGGCAAAATTAATGGCTGATATGAATGCGCATGCAATTACTGAATCCTCATGAGCATAACTTCAATTCTCTTGGCAATGATACAAAAAATACTGACTTTCTTCTATTTATTCCTTCCATCAGAAAAACAACAAGGAGCACTAGAAATATATATATGAACCAAACTACTAAGCACCACCAATAGGGAAAGTTCTTCAAATAATAAGTATGAAGCTCCAAAAAAACACACATGACTATGCGATTATACACACACACACGAACGAATAAGCTCCCCATTTATTCCAGAGTGGTCTTTACATTTAAACTTAACCCTTTGCCTAGTTGATTTCATGAATGCAACACCCCCAAGTTGCAACTATTATTTGTGATGTTGATGCTGCCGTGTGTGCTCGTTACTTTCTTGACTATGTATACGTATATGGTAAATGGATGTAGTAGCCAGTTGCCAGTCCGGGGTACCATCATTGCCATTGCCAAGCTCAGAGAACAACCTACTTTGCCATGTTTTTACTTGGTCGCCATTTAATTTCAATATAGATGTACAGGTTAAGGCTCACGAATGAGTTTTCTATCCAGTTTCTAATTTAAAAACGAACTACATTCATGTTAGTTTTAGACCAGACTAGATGGGAAAACGGTTAGTTTGTTGCTTTCACCTTTTTTGTGCATGTTTGTTTTTAGCAGTTTCTAGCTCGTATTGTAGTCTTCACATTGAAACCTTCTAGTACATCTCATCCACCTGGTAAATGTTCCATTATTAATTAGATTGCTCCAGGAGCCTCGTTCGGTTTTAGTTTTTTCCATTGTCTCTAGAACCAACGGTTAGATTGAATCTAGAGGTAAGTAGAAGCAGAAGATAGTTGCATTAACAGAAAGCACATTGTAAAGATAATAAGAAAGGCTGGTGTAATTTTGAACAAGAAAATTACGTTTATCGACTGTGTAATTCCGAAAAGCTTTTCTCCTTGTAAAATGAGACAGGCCTACAGAATTTAATTCCAAGCTCTTAAGAACATAGAGTTAAGGAAATAGAGAGATGGGCAAAGCATCTTTAGACCATATTCTTTTTAATATTCTATAGTTACATCTCGGCAGCCACAGCTTACTAATACGGACCGTTTGCGCCACATAAATACCTGAGCTTTTGTTCACACCGCATTGGTAGTATAACACTATTATTATTACATTCCAGAGAAAGACTGGGTGTGATAGTATGAGATATTTTGTTTAGAAAATGAGAGCCTCCTTTTTACTAAATCCTTCTTGGTGACAGACAATAACTGTACTGTAGTTTTGTAATTTGAAAATGAATACCTCAATAAATAACAGGGTTCTTATTCCAGACAGAAGATTAAAACTTGACTATACATATTTTTATGCCATTGCCACACTGTAAAATATTATAAATACTGTAGTTAGATAGCTCAGGTTAAGATATTAAAAACATAAAATATACTAGTAACCCTACTGGATCCCTGGATTATATAGTGGAATTCTCATATACAGTTTTCTCTACATACTATATTTCACAGGCATTTTTCATCCCTTTATTTCCCTCCTCCCGGGCACAAGCTTGTTATCTACATTACGTCATTTAAGATGAAGATTTAGTTGTTGAGATGAGGATGCTTAGAAGGATCTAAACAATATAGTTAGTTGATAGCATAAAATAATATGATATAAATAATAGGAGGAGACGAATTCCGGCTTACAAGTGAAAGCTGGTGTGTGTGAAATTCCCATTAGTACTCGCAGACCATGGTGCATTCCCATGTTTATGAGATTCCCTTTATTTCTTGGAAAGGTGTTTAAATTTCACAAAGAAAGATAAGCTCATCCTTGTTCCTACCACACATAATGGAAAGAAGTTGTTGGAGATGCAATAGTGGTAGTGTAGTGACTACAAGGGAAATAAAAATGAGCTTGTTTACAAAACTAAAACATGTCGAGGAGTAAAAAAGTAAGTAGAAGCACAAGTTGTAAGTATCTAAAAGAGAAAAAATAGGAACGATGGTGGTGGTGGCTGTTGTAGTGAGAAAGATATTATTGTTGTTTAGGAGCTTAGTCGTTATGTAGCATTCAGGCAAAGGGTAGAACAGTAGATGGATATTTAGTAGAAATTCAACCAAGTGTAATATAAGCTTACAAGACAAAGGGACCTTCTTTTTTGAATTTACACAAACCTTTCTTCTTTCTACTTCGTACAAAGTATAGGTAGTGAAATACTTTGTTTCCTTAATACTCTAAGCAAGTAGAAATATACAGAGCATGTGTGCATGGCTTTATTTTCATCTATTTATAGAAAAGTAGGGAAAAGAATGAATGTGTGGGAATAGAAACGATATGTGTAAAATTTTACAGGATTCTCGTTATTCAAGAGTGTTGACGACTATTATTATTATAGCATTAACTTACATAGTGAAAGAGAGAGTATTGAAATAAGCATAACGTTCTCAATGCAAATCCCATGCATAGTAATCAAAGAAATGTAGCCATAAATTCTGACTTTTCCTACATCTCACCGAGCTTCCGGAGCTTCATTGTGAAAGTGAGGAATAATGAAAATTACAAGCCACCCTCAGAAATAAATGGGCATTTAAAATAAAATCTTTTCTAGAAAAAGAACGGAGAGAATAAGGGCGCATAATAAGACCTATCGAAAAGAAAAATAAGAGGTTTTTGATACAGCTAGAAAGACCTAGATCTAATAGCACTGGATATAAAATATTATTGTATTATAATATAATAACGAGTGTACAAATCCGTGCTTTATGGCTTATCCCATCCAGTTAACCAATATAATGTAAATAGAGTTATAATATAGCTGAGGATTTTATAAGGAAACTTTGTTTAAAAGAATGGCGATGATTCTACTGATGATATTATCACTTTTACTAAAATAGAGCCTCGGTGGGTTTGTGTCAACTTTTTGTAATTAAAACGCTGACGGATGTTGACGAAAGTAGTGTCAAACAGCTTGAATTTGTGTCCTTAATACTGCTGTGGAAATGTTAAATTTCTGTACTGATTAAATTCCGATCAATTAAAGCTAAACCATTTTTAGGTTACGTTTTTAACATAGTATCTAACCCTTTTTTCATCACTTTTACTTCGTGCCCTGTAAACTTCTACGTCGCTGGACAGAAATTCCTGAAAGAAGTCTTAAATTTTAGGTAATTAGCCTGCTGAGGACATAGGCTATTTAGATAACTAAACTAAACCATAAAACACTGATTAATTGCAAAAAAACTGATGGTAGCATGCTTCGCATGCGGAACAGCCTCCAACATGCAGAATGCAGGGTAGAATAGTATCGCCCACTAGCTCCTACTACTACTTGCGTATTACGTATCCTATGTGTAGTAGACATATCTCACATGTGTTGAAATATATAGAGATATCTCACCATGTGTTATAATGTGTACACATGCCTTTCAATGCCTCTGCTACTGACGTTAAAGCCCTTTCACTTCTGCATATTATGTTGAAACTTTATGCATGTGTGCTGGAACGGTATGTATATCATTACATCTTGAACAGTAGCAGCTTATGCTTCTGCTATATGTCGAAACTTAGTGAGTGGACTGGGCCACGGGGGTACCTTCTGCTATATTTTGAAACTTGGGAAGGGGAAGGAAGAAGGGGAACTGGGCACGGGATAGGGGGAAACTTCTTCTATATGTTGAAACTTGGCTAGAGTGTGGGAAAAGGAGGAAGTTTCTGCCATGTGTTGAAACTTGAGAAGTGGGAGGGTGAAGGGAAGTGGGAACTGGCGATAGAAAAAGGGGAACTGGGGACGGGGAGAGGAGGAACTGAGGGTGGGGGAACTGTGGTAGGGTATTGGTATTGGTTTTGTAAAACCCGTTTGAAGGCTACTTTGGGCCCATATTAGGCACACAGTGCATGGATACTTTTAACATGGAGGAACTGGGCGAGGGAGGAACTTGCGAAGAGTAAACCGAGGAAGGGCTAACTGAGGCATGAGGCCGGGTTTAGGGGGGAACTGGGAAACTGGGGAGGGGAAAAGTGAGAGCAGTGGATGGTGTAGTGGTGAAGGAAGGGTACTAGGGACGGTGGTATATTACAATATTTATGAAGCTGGCTAGCTTCCCTTGAGGTCTAGTGCAACTGAAGCATGGCAAAGAGTAGAAATCAGAATCACACAAAATCCAGCCACCAATCCTTTATCCTCTTTTAACATAAGATGGGAAATGAATCTAAAAATCTGAAGAAAATAAATGAATGAGCACAACTTCTCTTTCCTTTTCTCCAAGATTGCTTACCACTATCCACATGTCAGAACAAAGAAGGCCTGCTCAAGTGGGCAAGCTTTCCCTTTTTCTTTGTATATGTACATACCACTTAATTTTTTTCATCCATGATATTTTATGCTAGGTTTCCCTTAACGCTGGTCTAGTGCTTACTATCATGCACTTCCGTATTGTATTTAAGTACAGAATTATTTTTTGTCTATTTAGTTTAATATAATAATAATATGCTCCACTGTTTTTCCTTGAAATGCCCAATGAAGAAAAAAGCTATTTCGATTTCTTTGGCATGAGCGTTTTCATTTTCTCTCATCTCTTTGCGTATTCGGGAAGAGGAGAGTTAGTGCTATAAGATGGGAGAAATAAATACTAAATAAACCCACGAACCATTCTCATTTCCGCTTTCCTCCTCTTTATTTCTTCCTTTAAATCCTCCAAGAATTCCTTATTCATTCCTAGTCTTACTTAATAGCAGTAGCTGGCATCTCAAAGTAGAATGAAGTATATTTAATATTATATTATAAAAATTTTCATCGTCATCCGAAAGGCCGAAATGTCTAGGAATAATATTATCATGCTAAGCTCCTTTTCTAGCAGACTGCTAAGATTCTTTGTTTCCTATCTGTTGTTTTATTCATGTGGTAATAATTTTTCGTCTAGGAAATGATATGCACAGGAACAAGGAATACTTAAAGAAGGGCTGAGTGTAGTTAAACGAAACCGTGGATAAAACTACTTATGATTTTGCATACCGAATACGAAATGTGTGTGCATAACTAAAGATGAGAAAGTAATCATAATCCAAGAGCGGTTTCCTATCCCAAAAAATATTCCATGATGTATTTAAAATAAGATAAGACTCTAAAAATTGGTGACGGTGTGACTTGAATTTCTTTTACAACTTCTTGCATTACTTACTTACTTCTGCATAGTTTAGATACAGAGTAATGAAACTGGTAGAATGTTAATCATCCACTCGTGGAAAAATGTATAAAGCTAAAAATACTGCATATTGTATCGCTAAAAACCTCCAAGTGCCGCTAGCAGAGCCCATTCTAGGGCGCTTTGGCGCAATATTTATAGCCGTTTCTCTTTTTTGAACAAAACGTTTTGTGTCGGTTTTTGTTTTTTAATGTGGGGGCCAGTCCCACACCCCCATTCCCCCTTTTTCTACTGTTTATCTTTTTGTGCTTTTGGTGGACAAATGAAAAACGTTTCCGACTACTTAATCCCTTGATGGGGTTTTTTGACCCCCACGGGTATTCAAACTATCGATTTGGGCCAAACTATTTATATTTTTGTGATTTTGGTGGAAAAGTATAAAAATACTTTTCAGGCTATTTAATTACCCGGTGGGGTTTTTTAACCCCCACGGGTCGTTTGGTTGACCGATTTGATTCATCTTCGAACTTATCCTGAGATAGGTTCTTCTTACCCCCTATGCCAAATTTGGATGTTCTAACACCATTTGTTCGAGAGTTATAGTGTTGCCAGGCAGACGGACGGACACGGCAATCCATATAGCCGTAGAATGGGCTAAAAAATGTTGGATTGCATTTATTTTAGCATTACATAGAGAAACGTCGCATAATCTGCTAATGGAAAATTTCACAGGTCGTTTTATTAAACGGAGAAAAAAAGTGGAGCCTATTGACTGAACACGAGCCTTATGTAAGCTTTGATTGATATATTATGTAGATAGCGTTAGAAAGAATGAAGAACAATCCGTAACTTTTGTATGCAATGTAAATGTAGTTGGTCTTGTAGTTGAGTTTGAAGCCCTTGAAAAAAAAACCAGGTAACCTGACTGCCTGGCTGCTGCTTCAATGATCCTACTAACAACATGGATAAAAATCCAGGCGGCCTTTACCCTTTCATTTATGAATAAGGAATTATTTGCTTTGATATGCTAAGTAGAATGGAGTAAAAAATATAGGGTGGATTGCATTCATGTTTTTTATAAATGGGTACTCGGCTTTTTTAAAGGTTGTGGAGGTTGGAGGTAATGAGAGTTAAACTATTTGTATTTCAGTTTTATTGCTTTTCCTTCTGCCGCGCCTCTCGTGTCTTCTGTTTGATATTTCATGTAAAATGTTTTGAAGCAGTACAAGAAGGTAATTTTAAAGCAGTAACGATAATTTTAAAGATGTTCTTAATTTTTTACTTCAACCGTGGCATTTGGCTTTCGTGGCACTTCAATACTTCTCAACTTCATAACAATTTAGCAATTTAGGAAAGGTTTTAGTCTGAATGAACGGTTGTGCTATACCGTTCATCTTTGATACGCCTTTAGGTATGCATAGATTAACAAAAATATACTAATAATGAGTTCAAATGAGCGAGATGAAGATATGTATGATCCGAAAAAATGCAGCTGTTTGGTTTGATCGGTAAAACCTGCGGATGGTATAGGAAAATAGTAGCCACTAGCCACTAAGAAAATAATTTAGTATATCTTAAAATACAAAACGAACAATTCTCTATGCATGTGTTTATAGTTATGGTAAGCATGGAACTATTTACTGTCGTACAACTGCCTTTACTATTGACTATTTATGCTTTGTGTATACAGTATCTATAGAAAGATATTATATGAAAGGCAAAGACCTGCACATGCTGGGTTGACGGTAAAAAACGCTCAGGCAAGCATAAAAAATGAACCATCTTTTTACAGGAACAAAAACGGAACCTTTGATTATGTATTGATGTGGCCTTTTATGACTGAACATAGATCATACAGGAGCACGACCTCCTGTACTAAGGGGCTCCCTGATTACTTATTCTTTTATAAAAGTTTTCTATTGATGTTTTTTGCACCCTTTTTTGCACTGCCCTTAAGACCTCGGACTCAGGTTGCCTGATAAAACGATCATAATGTATTTTTACATTTCAGGGGTTGGGTTCACTTCTTTACTATTTTTATATTATACACGGTTGGTCCTTAGCAATTCAATCGGTTTTATGTTAGCACAGCTACAATTTCATGTCAACCCATTGCTTTTGAAAAATTCTATAGTTGCATAGGGCAGAAGTGGCAAAGTAGTGGAACACCAGGTGGTAAAAATTAGCTTTTAAGTGGTTTAAGTTCTTAACGTTCTAATGTTGAACCAGCATCACTGTTTCAGAAACTTGAAGGATTCAACTTATGCTATACAGTTGTACACATGCAGAGTAAACCTGGTTTGAATAACGACGTTTATCTCAAAATAAAATTTTGTCGTTCAAATTTCTGACTTCAAGTATTTATTGACAATTCCTATCAGACATTCCCATAATTTTTTTTCAACCCTATTAAAAACATTCCACCTTGATTAACAAGGCCTATCTTTTTCTTTATTGAGCCTAAATAAAATCCTCAAACCTTAAACTCATTTTCATATAATTGCCCCTCGAGGACCAAGGAAGAACACCTCAATCTATTTTAAATTAGCATGTTGTGGAGAAATAGAACATACGAGATGACAATCTTAAGTTGAAGAAATTCAAGAAAGAGTATACAAGCCCAAGATAAGTTATTATTTCATTGCATCACCCTAACTGTACTGTTGGTTGGTTCGTGAAGACCCGTTCCGTTCTCTTCAGTAATGAAAGTGGACGCAGTGGGACACTTGACTTAGAGTGTGGCAGGGAATTTATAATAAAACGGGTAAAACCCGCATAAAAAAAGTAGCAGCAGCGGTGAGTATTTGATTAAAGTTTTGGGTATTTTTCCTGCTTGATTAATTATGCGGGTAGCGGCCATGCAAAGCAAGCTCATAAGAGAGAGAACGGCTAGCAGAATTTCCGGGTCGATTCGAGGGGAAACCCGGAGAAAGTTTGGGATGCATGCGCACCATCAGGGCTAAAGTAATGGAGAACAATCCCTTTTCTATCAGGCACACCCCAACTTTTTCTCCCCTACTCATTCATTTGCTCCCTGGAAGTTCCTGGCCGCCATGATGATTAAAACCCGGGTTTCCCGTCCTTTATCAGCTCTTTTCTCTTCAATAATTACATTCACCTCGGCTCATTTTTCTCACGGCTACGATTACAAAAAGACTTCCTCCACCTTCGTAAACTTAGGTTGGAAAGAGTGAAGTACAACGGGATAATGCTAGTGCCTCTACGAGTTCGTCAATTATAAAGCAATTCTATTAAAAATTCTCATCAAGTTGAGATTAAGATGGTGATTCATTAGGAAAGGGGTTTATCCTAAGCTTCCTTCTCCCTTGCTCTTGCTCCTCTCTCTTTCCTCGTTCGTGGCATTTATAATTTTACTTAAATTACCTTGACTTTTCCCTAATCGCTTTTTTTAATAGGGGATATAAACGATATACTTAATGCTTGTAATAATATCTTATAATTTCTACACAGCACTTTAATCCGTTTAGCTTAAAGTTTGTAATTATACCCGAAAAAAGGACGAGGGTAATAATAAACCTTATTTTAAACTTGGGTAGCAAACTAAAGTATTTTTTCATTTACATATTTTCTCCATTTTCAGTTTATTGTTCTTCCGTAAGTTATAAAGCCAACTTAACAGTAAATTAATCTCTGAGAGCTGTAGCAAAACTGTTCAATTGCCGGCACAAGTATATATTTTTAAGAAAGACGATTCTCTTCTACTATTTACTTTTTAGTTTTACTAATAATTAACTTTTAATTATATTGGATATTTTTAAAATGTGCATTTCGTTTAATTCTAGCTTAAAAGCCAATACTATTTAAGCCAATCCCTGTATAACTTTAGGTCAGTACTTTTACATAGCGCACAGAGCATAAGGTTAGTAGTAGTTTGTCAGTATAATTAACAGTCATTCGTTACGATGTCAAACCTTCCTCATAAATGCATACAGATATGGTTACTACACAACTTTCATCAGCATACAATAGCTAAGATCAAAATATCCTTCCTGTTTGATCTTGAATGATAAAAGTTGGGTTTGATTAAGACTCCGTCAATGTTGAAACAGAATGACAGTAGCAGGAAAATGGTAGTATTTACTTGTTTATCAGTCTTTCTTTACTACTTCGGAAAAATACGATAGAAAAAATGCCATGAACAAAAGGAGTTGAATGACTCACGACTTTCACAATCGTTCGATAAAAACTCCTAGGCCTTGAGGACATATTTAATGCTTACTACTCTATATACAAGCTTAGTCTACGACGACAGCAGATGACTTTTAGATACCACTGCAGCTGATTACTACATACTTAAACTTAATTTATTATTCTAAAATATATGCAAGAGCGAATATCTACATCTCTACTCTGTAGTTATGAGCATAAAAGAGTGATATGGTCAAAGAAATCCTGTATAAATTACATCCATAAGAACAGTGGAGAGAGCAACACCCTTGATGAAGGATTGTTTCTTGTTAGTCTCTTAACTTTGTTTTTTTATTCTCAACTATAGAATACCCGGCAATATAAAGTACAAAATGGTTCAGAGAGAAAGTATCAACCGTAAGGTGAGTACAGAGTATCAATATATATACATACATACATAATAATATATATGGTACATATTGATACTCAATGGGTGAGTTAGAATATTACTCCAAAAATAAGTAACAGTAGAAGGAAGTAGTAGCAGAAAAATAAGATAATACGAATAGGATTCACGTTTCGTGAAGTTTCAAGTTTTGGCTAATCAGAAATGCCAGACACGACTGAAGTTGCTGGATTCATCCATTCATTTTGTTTCATTTGAGGATGCATTCCATAATAATAATGTAGAAGAATACGTATCAAATGAACGTATGCAAGAAATAAGGCTAAACTATGGTATCTGTTCCAAAAAATAATAAGAACATCATCTCCATTGTTTCTTTATGTAAATTGACTTATTTTCACCAACAAGACGCTCCTGTTTCTTTTAAGTTATAAAATAAAAATACTCATTTTACTAACGAAACAGATCACATTCACGTGCCTTGTCTGGTTTTGTTCCCGTAAAATATTCATATAATTTTATATGTATTTCTCATTAGGGAACCGAATCCACTTTTACAGTATAACCCAACCACACCGCTGGCAGACGCAATGTACTACTAACTAGGTATCGTATATTTCGGTTATTGAAGAAAAGGGATGATTGTAAAAGTGGGTTGGATGAGGCTTAGAAGATGGACTCGTTTCTGGCAAAAAATCTACTCAGGTTCGATTGGAACCCTTGATGCTCAAATAAGAAAAAAGTAAGAGAAAGAAATCTTGTTCTTTTCATCCAACCTAATCACAATTACCATCGCCGAATGCCGTTATCTCAGACTCGGTTTTATTGCTGCCATTGGGCATTGTTACAAAACTAAGAGAGCTTTTAAATCCCAAAAGGCAAATAAGTGTGAGCAAGCGAAGAAAATGGTTTTACTTTCCACCGACCGGATCCATTCTTAGAAAAGAAACAATGACTTGTATAGAGGAGTCATATTACAAATGCTTGCACAATGAATCGAGTTTTAGTTTAAAAGTAAATTTGAAGCCTGTCTATCTAATCTAAATCCTCTCTCTGTCGTCATACAGAGAACATTATATTGTACAACTGATCATTTCATTTTTTAAAAATTCCAATAATATTTTGGAATGATATTTTCTCCCTGAGGAGAATCCTCAGGTATATCCTAATAGTCATACACCTTAACGTTGTAATTTCAGTAGAAGCATAAATGACTATTCTAGAAACGAATACGAAGTACAAGTACAAGAAACGTTATATTTATTATTACTGCAAGGGAATGGCTTATCTGTTATTTTTAAATGCGCTTTTGCACAAAGAGAAATTCTTGAATTTATTAGCATTTCCAGTACTTAGTTTTATAAAACATTTAAATGGGAGAATAATCCCTTGTTTGAATTCATATTGTTAGTAGCAGTATCAAAGTACAATAACAAGGATATAATATCAATATTAGATATCTACAGATTATTTTGCTCATTTATATTTATTTTTTATCCTTTCCCTTTTTAAGGACTAAGGGCTAGTGAGGATTTTCATGCAGATAGGTTACTGAATAACTCAACAGAGACTGAAATTTAAGTAGAGGATTACACACCGGATTCCGGTCATGAATGCTAATCCATATAAATAAAATCTTTTCATAGTACACAGTCAGTACTATATAATGCAACTAACTTATTCACTACGCCGTTACTCTTCGACCCAATATACCTGACCCTTAATATATAGAATTGCCAAAAAATTTAACTGAAATAGAAAGAAGAAAAGAGAAATGCGGTTTGAATCTTCTACCTACTTAATAATCTTTTCAAAGGGCCATCGCGTGTGCCACTGTTTGTCTTTTTGGATTTATTTAACTATCATACTCATCTTTCCTGAGGGTGAGTGAGTACTGAGTACATCATTTCCCCGTTTGTGCCTGAAGAATATGAAAAGACGGGTAAAAAAGCTGCCATTAGTCTCTGTTCCATTATTAAGGGTATAGAATATTTAAAATAAGTTATAAATGGACTGCTCACTAGTATAAAGAAAGTGGCTTACTGGAAAGAAGTTTTTAGCCTTTATATTATTGAATTATATAAATGATAATCAGTCTTCGGTATAAATACATGCACTCACAGTGACTAACTCTAAAATGTTGTGGATAAGCTATTTGTCCCTGGAAAGACAAATGCCCAGAGGTTTCCCTTTTTAGTTGCGTTTACATCCAAAGTTCACCGTAAAGGAGGCATTTATATCTGGTTAGTTCATCGCAGTCTTACATCCTTCCTTTCTACTACAAGTCTACAAGATTAGAGTGTTCGATTCGAGGAGTTGTATAGCATTTAGCATGTGAAAGTGCTAGAACAAGTAAAAAGAGGAGACTCATCCCCCATCCATGAAAAGGGTTGGGTAGGCTCATTTGCATAGATTAGCACTTCCACAACGTCCTTTCTCGCTTTGCTAATTTTCCGCTTTTATCTTCCCCTGCTGTGCATACATCTATACAAAGTCTCCCCTCAATCTTTGAAGAATGTTATATCCATTCTATTCGTGAGTACAGAATATACAAGTAGTTAAGATTTCCCCGTTTTTAATCACGTTCTTCAGTTTTCTGTTTAAACAACAACGGGAATTTGAATATGAGGAGAGGATCACAGAAAAGAGGGAGGAGATGGGTCTTATTGTTGTATTTTTTATGCATTTTGTACAGAAGATTTGTTTTAAATAGTAATCCTGACTTTTCTCTTAGTGTTAGAATCGTAAGTTTTGGTAGTGGAACTGACAACAAGTAAGTTTAAAATGAATGGGTAAGAATTGTTCATATCATGAACTAATTTTTATTACATTTATAAAAACAAAATGAGATTCCCATTGCGTCTGAAAATAGTTCATGGGTAATTAAGATTTCCATAAATTTCCTTCTCCTGACAATGACTGGTATTCTTTTGTGTATTCTAGTGTAAACTTCACCCATACTAAAATTGACTCACACTCATACTCATTAGGTATACGAACGTTCTAAAATTTAGTATTCCTGTCACTCGTTTGGAACAGAGTCATTTCCTTCTTGCTATGCCTTTCAGTTCCATTAAATTAACAAATGAAACTCCCACTTTCGCATAAATTCTCGTCAATTAGTGGTATTGTTTAGGGAGATGACAATGGCAAACCACGAACAGAACTTTTTCGTCTCCTCCTTCATCCTCCTCTGCCTGTCTGGTCTAATTTTTCATTAGTCTGTGCTAAACAGCCGCGTCGGTTCTTTTTAGTCTTTATTACATTAGCGTACAAATTAAAGTCACTTTGAGGAACTTCTGGCATGTGGGAGAAAATTTATGACTTTTCTAATTTTATTTTTTACAGATGCGATGACTCAACTGCTAGGATGATCATGTATGGAGTGAAATTCATGGAACTGGATAATAACAAAAATACCTTACTAATCCCACCAGCGAGAGAAAGAATTAAAAAACCAACTCATTCGTTTAGTTTTCTGTATGACTACAACTTAGCATAGTATTTCGGCATTTGCTTGTGATAGCCATATATATTTTCAATTAAGTGTACACAACTTAACTTAAAAATACAAGAGTAAAATGCAGATACACAATGTAATTAACATAAAATGTGTAAACTCTTAACTATATGCTAAGCTCTAAGGTATAGGGTAAGTAATAAAAGTAGTAGAGAGTAAACCAACGTCTCAGATAAATTAACCTTCTAGTAGCCTGATTGTCATCCATTTTTACCGATGGAGAGTCTCCTACCCTTAAAACAGACAAAGATATATTAACCTCCATTAAAGGAAATTAAGGTAAAAGGATCTTAAGAAAGGAAACTGTTTGGAGTTAAGTTGGACTTACTTGAGCTAAGAAAAAGTATTGAGAGAGGAAGGAAACCTTTTGCTCATCAATAATGTTCCCTGCCCTCTCCTCTCTAGTTCTTAAGAACTGAGCAGTCGTTTTACTAGTACAAGCAAGCGAGTTAAACCTCGTCCCTCACCAACCAGCATCCAGATCATACATCTCTATGATCTTTACCTAAATCTCTGGTTACTTTTACTACTAACTTTTACATTGCCCACTTCTGACCAGCCAAAGAAAGCTTAGCATTTGGGCAAAAAGTTTGCTTCCTCAGCAACTGTGTGAAAATATTGCCATTGGATTGGTTGGATGAAACCTTGCTCTAATTGATGGGTTTGACTAAATGGAAGTCCCATCATTTCCCTAAGACTTTTATCCCTCTCCTTCCTCATTCCTTTACCCTTCCTTCTTCCCATATATCCGATCCAAATGAGAATATCCCACTACCATCCATTCCAGCACTACCCAACAACTATGTAAGACTCATCTCAAATTGAAACTAAACTGTAAAAACTCCACTTTCATCATCCTCAAAGAGTAACTTCTAAATTACATATTCTCCGCCATTTCTCTCTAACTGCCTTGGGTTAAAAACATGAGGGACTAATGCAATGTTTGGTGGGTGAGGTCTCATGTGCTCTTTTTATAAAATTATTTGATGTGATGTGTACGTAGATCCACCGGGTGAGCACCATGTTGTTAGTTGATTATGGTGATATACTGGATACGGATGTGTTGCGATGGGTTGCCCGTGTGGATGTAATCAGCCCTTGTAAATATTTCACAGGGACCTTTCTCCGAATAAGTTCATATTAAAAAGTCAACTCCCTGACCGAACCTGCTACTCACAAGACTTGGCTAACTAGCTAGATAGTCCATTCCACTTCCACCCTTGGAGTAATTCCTAAATGCTATTAGCTAATGGAACTCCTCTGCACTTTATATTAGAGGAACCTTTTCTGTCATCCTCCTTTCATTTGGAGAGACATGGCCTTAGCTATTAGTTTTTACATTTAGTAAAGTACCTATACGCACTCACGGTGTTCTCTCTCTTAAACCAGCGAAAGGTATCCTACATCCTTTCTCTAGGTATAAACTATGAAGAACGCAATTTAGCCTGATATGTTAGTTTGTTATACTAGTTGATTTCTATCGGGGTGTGCCATTTATAAATTGACCAGCCAATTCTATCTCCCCTTCTGTAATTCTTTCTCATTCTAACTCATTCACCCCTGAGAGGACCTTAGTTACTTATTGACTTTGGGGATTTAGTATTTCACTTTTTAGTAAAAGAATTGCTAAACGGAGGGTCAAAATAATGGGACTAGATCCTATTTTCTTTAGATTTGAAAAAGCCGTGACACAGATGGACGGACTTGTAAATCCTTTTAAAATCCCTTAGGGCACAACAAAGTTAGAAAACTTAAAATGCCTAAAAATTATCAGCGTTCGCAAAGAATCTACAAGTCAACCATATAAAATAAATATTTTTAAAATTGATTTGAAATGCTTGGCTATTATTTTTAATTCAATTCATTATTTTGAATTCATTATCATTACCGATATCTCTAGAAATCTACCTACCTCACACAGCAAGCACAGCGCAGTATAGCAAAACGAACAACGCACATATTTCGTAAATCCAAGTGAATTGTCGCTTGACAAAAGCAAGCAGAATTTTTTGTACACGAGGACAAAAAGTCTAAAAGTAAAAGACTACCAGAAGAAGACAAAAGAAGACCATTATTTCTATTCTAAGATTAGTCCTAGAGGTGCCAGCCATGACGTCTCATTATGCATACAAAGTACCCAGCACACCTCTCACTTCCCACAGCCCAACTTTCATTTCCCATAATATAAAAAGTTTTTTGCCTAAAAAAACTTGTTTCTCTTGCATAAAAAGTACCTTCAAAGAAGAATCGTTGAGGTGGCAGGGACTTGGTTTAGTCGTAGGACTCTATAACTATTTTTTCCTAAGCCCTAACCATTATCCTATGTAAGAAGAAATAAGTAAGGGTGTGTGAAAGTGAATCGCAAGAATATTAAAAAGTATGAGATTATACTACAGATATATAGATCATCTTAGGAGGAAATAGAAGAGGGCAGCCAGAAATGCTGAAATTGTATGAGTATGTGGATAATAATAATAGGAGAGTATTTCATTCCAGACCAAAACACATCATACAATGGCTCAGCACCATAAATTTCTTCCACAAATTCATTCAGATTCAGGCAGAGTGTTAAAGCAGGGAGTCTCCAGTCCCTAGATTCTCATGAAAAGTTTTAGGAAATAAAACTGGAAATGAAATACTAAAGTTTCTCTCCTCGTATTTAATCATTGTTCTCACTCACCCAGCCAGCTCTAGCTGACTACCAGAAAGTATAAAGAGTTACTACTTCATTGGTAGGCAAACTCATTTCCTTCCCATTTCTGCAGTACTCCTTCCATAGTGCTTGAGTTGGGGTTTAATAATCCAACTAAAATGCATCATAGAGCACTTTCTCCAGAATTTATAACTAATAAATGGCACTTTCATGAATTTCTTTGTGTTTAAAACTGTCGGCCACCAGGAAGACAGAGTTGAACAGAGAAATGACTCGGGTTTAACAGATATGAATTAGAAAGTTTGGATAGAAAGTAAGGACACTG